>JAALXI010000290.1:0-67241 GCA_012977755.1 Fusarium nurragi | reverse complement strand
CCCGGGGGAGGGAGATGGACGGGCAGACGTGAGAGGGGAGGTGCGAGGAAAGAGCAGGAGAAGAAAAAAAGAAAAAGGTGGGAGGGCAAGAGCAAAAAGGGTGCAGTGCAGCAAGTAGATGGACAGACACGCCTCTTCTATCACCACAGACCAGCACCGTATCGTAATGTAATGTACTGCACTGTCTTAGGCACAGACGTTGTTTGAGGTAAGGTAAGGTAAGGTTTGTGTGAGGTCAAACACTTTGTAGACAGGCAGAACAGTCAATTCACAGAGAAGTTGGAAGGCAGGAGGATGGGAGTGAAATGATGACGGGAGGGGAGCGGAGGGGGGAGGGAGTGGCAGGTGCAAATGCTGGCGCTGGCGTAGGCGCAGGCGCAAGGCAGGTAGGTGCAGGTCGGGTGCGTACAAGTGCAAGGCGTGGCCTCCGCTCCTGTCAAACGATTATCTCCTCCCGTGTTGTGGGGGATCTCTTCAGCCGGCGTGGCGTTAGGCGTTAGGCGTCAGCGACTTAGCCCTGTAATTGGCTACAAGTCGCTGTCGTTCCAGACGCTGCCGCCTTTTCGATTGTACATCTACGGCTTCGGCACTTGAAGTCTCAGAGAGTTTAATATGGGACGATTTGCTTGACTAGGCATGCGGATAATGGTTGTTGTTATATTTGCTTGATCATCGGCTGGGATATACAGGGGCATAACCCTCGTTATGTATAAGTGGCTGAAAACCCGGTAGAGGTCCCTTCTGCTACGGAGTTTATCCGCCAGATAAATAAGTTTCACCCGCATCAAGCTTATTTATTTATTTTAGTTGAGAACATGATTGTGTTAGCGAAAGTATACGTATCCATGCCTGAGTAGGATAACTTACGAATAATAGACTTTGCCTACCCTGGATGACTTTACCCGGCACATAAAACATCGCGATGATTCGATGGCTCGTGTTTTCACTTTGTCGGCTGTGTTTTACTCAAAAGCACGTGACCGTACCCTTTTAGTTCTGCGACCAATTATTGACTCAAAACGAAAAGCAACTTTGGCCGGACATTCCGTTCAAGATCAAAGGCTTATTCGGAAACGGGACTAACACGTCAAGTCTTGATGTGCCGAGCCTCAATGCAGTCATGGCGTCACCAGCTCTTGGAATAGCGTTGCCCGATTCGTACCGCTCACCTATCATCAGCTTGGCTCGGGAAATAGACCAAAGTCAATGATTGATTTGTAAGTTGATTAAGTCGCGCATGTGCAGCAAGTTTCGGGTTTGTCCATGCCGCCGCATGGCACTCGAGTCGAATCACAGCAACTCCCCGAAAGTCAGTAGATACGGAGGCCAATCCTTTACATCCAGGGGTTCAATGACTTTTATACAAAAGCCTGCTACGAGCGCAAATGGTGTTGGAACCCCATGTATTCCAGGCCCCTATGGACATGATCAGACTGTGTTTGCATCAGTGCATAACTTAGACACCATTTTGATTTCCAACCTGTAGCCTACCAGTGGCTACGACACATTACCCATGATGGTGTCTTCCCGAAAAAAAGCACTCTAGTGTTGTCGTTCAAACCAAACGCCGTGTCTGCTTTGTCTATAATTAATGGTAAGGAGGGTAACGAAAAGAAGAAATGAGGAGGATCCCGTGATGAGGCTTCTGTTGTACCTTGTTAGGACACCCAGCCAATGAGCCCCTATACCATTTTTGCGCCCGAAATACACCAATCACTCAATCTTTCTTCGCTTGCTAGATCGCAATTTAATATCTTGACCTTCAAGAAAATGGCCCTTTTCGATCATGTGTTGCCGTAGATTGTCTGGCCTGTTTTTGTACTGGCTTGTACATCCAGGGTACTCACAACGGTAGATTATCGGAGGCTTTGGCGAGTGCTGCAGCTTCATATGCTTAGCCATACTGCCGCTGAACCATCGAGGGTCGCCCTCAGGTGTGTATCCACATAATTTGCAGCTACTGTTCGATCTGATCTTTGCTGCTGAAGACGAGGACGTTGCTGGAGCAGACGAGGGTGGCGAGTACGCTGCCGTCGAAGGCTCCCTCACCGAACTGGTATCCGTGGGCGTGGGGAGCGGTGGAGGGTTCAGGGTGCAAGGATCAACAGTATCTGGCAGACCTGGAAAGTTCACGGACTGCCCGGCGTCAAACGGATCCGCCTGGCTGAAAGTGAAAGTGTTTGGTGTCATTACGTTGAGGAATTCATCGAGTTCGTCAAACTCATTCTGCACTGAGTTTGCCGGTGCTTTATTGCTTTGTACGGACTGAACAGTTGGCAATCGCAACGTTGCACCGATTATCAGATTGATGAGCTCCACGCTATGACGGTAATAGGTAGATCGAGGGCTACCACTCAGCACATTCGCGCGGTATAAAGAATCCATCTGTTCTCTGACATGGCTGATGTAGCTGTCAAAGTAGATATGCGGAGGCAGGCACAACTGCAAATAAGCCGATTAGCTGGTTACCAACCTACAGTCGGGGGTGTTTGACTCACTTTTCCAGACTGCATGAGCTCAAGCTCCAAGCGCCGGAATGACATGAACCCGGAATTGACGCGATGAACAACGCCTTCTAGGCTAGCAGCAAAGGATTGGTGGTGGGTGTAGTGTTGAAAGTTGTGTTTAAGCAGGGTATTTATGGCAATCGCCTGCGGTGAGTCTCGGTGTGTTACCATGGACAAGTCATGGAAATGCTCCATGTAAAGATTAGATGTTTGAATATCCACATCTTCTACCACATTGATGGCAGCATGCTCCAACTGGTCCAGGAAATACTTGGAGAGGAACGCCAGTGAGTCCGTTTCGGGCTCAAACAAAGCTGAAGATTCCCGCTCTTTCCCCTTCAAGCTTGAGGATCGAGACATCGAGGATGAAGTCTTGGCCCGCACAAGGTTGACGACGTCAGCTTTGATCATGGTAGCGGGTTTCCAGAGAGTATCGACGATTTG
Source organism: Fusarium nurragi (assembly GCA_012977755.1). Taxonomy (NCBI): domain Eukaryota; kingdom Fungi; phylum Ascomycota; class Sordariomycetes; order Hypocreales; family Nectriaceae; genus Fusarium; species Fusarium nurragi. The sequence goes on along the minus strand of JAALXI010000290.1, from coordinate 64,290 downwards.
TATATACAGTTGACGGTCTTGTCGTGAGAACAGGGTGCTGTATGACATTGCTTGCCCAAAGAGATCTGCCGACCGGTTGACAGCATCTTGTTCGTGAATGATAAGAGAGAAACAATAGACCAAGTGAACAAAGCAGAGAACCTTGATGGGAACAGTCGGCTGACGACCCCCGATAATATGGATGAGAGTTTCGAGACCGTTTGCAGCGATGGTTTGAGTAGTAAGTATCTTGAATTGTGAGACGAGATGGTTCTTGGTCATTCGGTGAAGCTTGTTCATGGAGTCAGCAACATGCATCTGGAGAGTACCCCATGCTGTGCCGATCATAGACCGAGGGTTGTGATAGGAGTCAACCATCGGCTGCGGCAGAGTGGAAGAGGTTGATGGCGGCATGGTGACATTATCGTTTGTGAGGGCCAGATTGGAATCGATATCAAAGTCGGCAGGGAGGGAAGAGTCATTCAATGTGAAGATGGGCTGGTTGAAGGCAAGAGAGTCCTGGAGGGGTTGATCGGCAGGCAAGGCACCGAGTATTGGGATGTCTGTGGGGAGCTCAGCTGGGTGGGAGTCATAGGACAAGCCTGTCTCGTCGTCGAATGCGTCCCAGCTGTTGGCTGCGGGTGCCTTGTGGGATATGGCGAACGAGTTTGTCCTGAGGAGGCCTCCTGGGCTTCCAAAGTCATTCCCAGGTGATGTGACGTTAGAGTCAAAGACTGGTACGCTTGCCCATTGATCTGAAAACGTTGAGATGGGTGAGATGTTGTAGCTTTCTTTGCTGAAGGTAGTGTCTGTGGTGTTTGTGCTCGAGGTGGAGTTTGTGCTGGCTGTCGAGCGAACCGAGGTGCTGGGGGCCACTTGGCACGTACTTCGCCTCTTTTGCTCTCTCCGGTACTCTTCCAGACCTGTAGTATGAAGCTGAAGGGTAGGCCGCTCTGTAGTTCTATCGCAGCCTGGGTCGATGAGGTTTACAGGAACAACAGTGTCCGGCGGCAACATGAAGTCGAGGGGTTCGCTGAGGACTGCGCCTGATTCAAGCTCTGCGGGGTGAGCAGGCAGAGTCTGGATATGGGTAGGCAGCGATGACATGTAGGGTGTAGGCATAGTCATGGGAACGGGGATGGGGATGGGGGCCGGACCGGTTTCCGCCTCGTTACCATTCCCATTCTCATCCTCGCTTTCCATGATAGAATACAAAGCTACACCGCTGGAGCCGATCTCGTGTATCTCGTTCGATTGTAGTTCGAGCTCTTGAGGGGCAACAGCCAGATCATAACTGGGTGGTGCCTCGGAGTCACTGAGGTCGAAGTCAAGGTCGAGGTCCTGTAGAGGTGTTGAGTTCTTGGACTTGTGGCCAAGGGAGTTGAAGAAGCTTTTTGCCATGGACAAGATCTTTCTTCTTCTCGAAGGATGGCCCAGGCATCGCTTGCACTTGGAGTCGTTGAAGCGTTCGGATTTTCCACACTCGTAACACCAATACTCACTCGTGGAGAGCCAACTGCACGAGTATAGATGCTGAAGCATGAGTTCATGGTTGACAAATCGTTTGCGGCAGCGCAACATGGGACACTCCAGCTTTTCCTGGGGAGTCATTCTATCGCATCCATTGCGTTTGACGGCAGTCCAGACTATGAATCGATGGAGAGCGCAGTCGTCGCTGGAAGTATCACGGTTTCTATCACACCAATGAGCTGGGGGAGGAGGCTTGACGAGACGAATAGAAGGAAATTCTTCTCTTACACGCAAGAGTTTGACGTTGCTTCACTGACGTCTGATACGATGGAGGAAGCAACAGAGGAGGAGGAAGATTCGGTGCTTGACCGTCGAAGACTTATACGATGACTGGGGTTTCGAGTGAGCCGGCGTAGGGCTGAAGATCCCGAGCCAGCAGTTGCCCCATCCAGGGACAAACGCTTTTTTGATTCCATCACGAGCCCAACAAATTCGATCCTTTGGTGTGATCCCGCGATATCTGCAGAGGCAGAGGGGAGTCAATCTGAACAAACCTGGAAGAGCCAGAGAGGCAGGGGTAACAATGAGGAATAGATGAGACGACAAATGTAGCAATTCCCAAAACAAAACAAAAGATCAGTTCGCTCGTTATACGCCACCCATGGTCGATATAGGTCTTGTTCGGTTTTGTCTTGCTATATCACCACTAATAAAAGATGGATTCAGAGGCTGGGAGGCAACTCGCGGAGATACCGTGCCAGGGCGAACAAGACCGGAGGGTGTAGGACTCGGGGGCCTGGACTAGGACTTGGAGCCTGGGAGCCTGGAGTTTAGAGCTCGGTGGAGGTGGAATGGGTTAGTTAACGTCGGGTTGGACCCATCCAATGCAAGCAATTGAAGGGCACGGGGGATCTGCTCAGTATCTTGACTGCGCATTTCTTTCCTTGTTGACGAAGAAACTCTTTCACCCGTCACCCACGATTCAGGTAAGCAGAGACGAGAGAGGCACGAGGGAAAATCCGCCTCGCACTGCTCACTCAAAATGGATTCGCTGCACAAACCATCCCATCCCCCGCCTGTCCACGGGCATCTATCCCTGTAGCTCGCTGTTGGTTGGTCCAAGAGGTAGGCAACGAGGCGGACACAGCCGCAGGAGAATGAGAATGAGAATGCCCTGTAGGAAGCTGAGCTAAAAGCTGAGCTGAGCTGAGCTGATCAGCAGTTAACAGCAAAGAGCGAACAGCTACCAGGCACTAACAGCTGAGACCTCATCATCGTGTTATGACGCCACATGTTTCAGTGGCTTTAGTCTCCGCTGTTGGGTCGCGTCACACCGAAACGTCCAGCCATGTCCTCGAAACGATTGCCAGCCAAACCAGACCATTTGTTAATATCAGCTTGAATCAACTCACTCGGTCCCGTGTACTCGGTACCCCAGCAACTAATTACAGCAATGCCGTAGGTATCAAATTATGTCTCAAGAAATTGTTATCCATGTTCTGCTTATAACATTGCCTGTATGTACCTTAGGGTAGCTATTAGTCAACCAACGTCTTGCTCAGCCACCCTGACTTTCTCTTCTCTTTATTAATGACGTTGGACAATTAAATTCAAGGCTGTAGACAGTTGTTAACCATAATTCAAAGGTCGGGCTTGGCCGCTGATGCTCTACCTACTGTAGCCTCATTGTAAACGGCTCGAGCCATGAACAAAGCCACCAGTGACATGCTCATGGGGGAGCATGCAGGAACACCCAAAAGTCCTTGACCTGAGCCAAGCATCAATGATGCCGGTGGCTTGCATAAGGCTGACCAGTCACCAGCACAATGGACCTTGAACTGTAAACAACCCATGACCAACTGGGTAACACTACAACCTCACCGAATTCTTACACTAAGGGCCCCCTCTTCTTTTTTTTGCTTGGTTTTTTTTTGCTAGTATTGATCAGTGCATTTATTGATACTTAATGTTATCGACAAAAGAACAAGGAGCTCGCTGATCGCTCCGGTCAGGCTATGTTATATCCATGAAATATAAACAATTTATAGTTCCCGCGACCGTATCTCTTCACTGGTCGACCTGGCAGGTTTACTCTTCTTCTCCACAACCCCCTTCAGTACTCGTAGCTTTTCCTCCGTGACTCGGATCGCCTCTTCCACCTCTCTTTCACCCATCCGGGTTGCACGTAAGTTTTCTTCCACCGTCTTTGGTTCCATGGCTCTCTTGCGCACACCGACGTTGTCGCTGTGCAGACGATCCATCCCGACACGCTCCTCCAACCAATCCCAAAGCTCGCTGTCCTCTCGTCGCCACATCTCCTCGTAAGCAGCAATCCTATCAGGGCGGTAGACGCCCCCAAGTTCGTGGCCGTAGGAAGCATTCCTACTGGGGGTGAAACCAAAACCAAACCACGTGGCAACCAGCAAGCCCACCAGAAGTCCATACATAACGTTGCCAGTAAGAAGAGGTTGAATGATGTCGCCGATTGGCTCCAGAATCCCCCGTACCGGCTCTAGGATTCCCCAACTCTTTTGAACAGGACGCTTGGGTGCAGCATTGGTTTCGACCACGCCGGTATTGGACTGAGACTGCTTAACCTTCTTGCCCTTCCTCTTCGCTCCCTTAAGCGCAGGGCCCGACGGCGTCGCTCCCTGTGGCTTGGACGATACTGCTGCCTTGATAGCTGCGAACAGGTCTTTGCCATATGTGGTCTGCCCATCGGTTGCACCTTTCTCAATCGGACCTGCATTATGTTAGCGACTGCTCAAAAAAGGCGTAGGTATGTCTTTCACTCACCTTTCAGCCAGCTCTTGCCAGACCATTCGATTGTACAGTTCATTTGCACTCTAGTGGAATTGTTCTCAGCCCAAGAGAGGCAGTACCTGGTTTTGACAGCAAATACGTTTCCGCTTGGTACGTCTGGCGTCTGGGTTGAGCATGTTAGATTAACCGACTTCTCGAGATCGAGCGTCTCTAACGTCTCTGAGGTAATGGTCTTGGTCTGCCTCGGCCCAATCGAGGCATAAAGTGGTTTGATGTATGTGATCGTCCGTGTCCTGTTGTCCAGTGTGAGACCCTTCTTGTCGTCTAAGTGCAACTCCAAACACTTTTGCTCTCCTGATAACCAGTTTGACATGAAGGCAACCGAAGCTGGGCCAAACATGAGGTTGTATACCTTGCCGAGTGGTGCTGGGATAATGTCATCTCCAACCACTCTGTCATAGTGCGATGCGGTATCACCGCACTCAGTGGGCGCATGCGTAGCCGGACCTGGGAAGTCTGTAGAGCTTCCAGAGGCAGCTGGTGCTTCTTCAGGCACAGATCCACTTGGAAGTGCTGCTCCTGATGCTTTCCTCGAGGCGGTCTTGTCAACTTCAGCCTCTGTGCCGTTAGTCTCGGTGGCCATGCTGGCGTTGTGCATCTCTTCGTGAACGTCCTCATCGTAGTACTCCTCTTCATCTTCATCACTATCGTCATCCGTCTCCGAGCCCTCCTGAGCCTCGTCCCCAATGGGAGGCTCGGCATCCACCTTTTCTGTCTTGTCGCCGCCAGTACCCTCCAGTCTTACACCGTTTAGCGTACTCTTGAGAGTAGGATGGCCCAATTTCCAGATATTGACGATCAAATCGTAGGTGGCATCGCGGCTAGTGAAACTGGCAAAGATATGCTTAGCGTGCAAAGTTGATATCATAAGACCATTCTTGAACAGGAGCGCAGTGCTCCTCTTCTCGACAGATACTATCTCATCAAAGCTCATAACAAGTGTTGTGGTCCAACCAAAAATATTGCTGCTGAAGCAGAGATGACCCTCCGAGACGTAAAGTCGACCATGCGCGAGAATCTCTCTCTGCAAAGCACAACTGTAATCTTCAATAAGATAATCATCATCTGGCACGCTCTTGAACAAATCATGAAAGTCACGATTCCGCTTTTTGCTGGCAATAGCAAATCCCGTAAGTTTGGGGACGCTCAGGTTTGGATGCGCTAGTGAACTGTTGGCAGCAGCAATCGCGGCACCTATGGTGGTGCCAGTAGTGACAGAGCTTCCACGTTTCCTGTGACTTTGTTTAAGAGCACTTCGGAGACTGGATGTTCGTTGCACGCCATTTTCCTTATTCGTCAAGTCGGGGGGAGGCGGCGTGCGTTCACGGCTCACGGGCTCATACAGCGACCGCGGACGACTGGCCGATTCCTCCGGGCCAAAGTCTACAGGACTGATAGGAGAATCGACAGGGGCAGATTCAGACCGAGCACGTGTATCAATGTCGGGGAATCTGGCGTTAATCGGGGATGCAACGAGACTGGGAGCTTCAGCAAGGCCAAGCTGGCTGAGACTAAGCTCGCCTGCACCAATAGTCGATACTGCAGACTTTCTGTTTTCCTTCTTGTCCGCCATCTCTGCAGTTGGAGTAGGTTCGGCGTCGTCTTCGTTATCGTTGAGCTCGGACGGGTCCTGGATGTTTTGGGACACGCTTCGGCCTTTGTTTCCACTAATGTTCAGGCTCGTATTGCTCAATGTATTGGCAGCGTTCTGGGCAGCCGATATCATAGACGAGAAGAAACCACCGGAAGGGTTCGGGTTCGCGTTGGGGGTTGCTTCACCACTCTCTTGAGTCGGTGTCAACGGAGCAGAAACAAAGTTAGAGAGTTTACTGGGACCGATGTTTTGTGAATTGGATCGACTCCTTCTGTTCGCGCTCATGTTTTGCGAGGAAGGACGGCCATTTGTGCTTGTATTGGTTCCCGGACTGCCCCAGAAGGATCTCCTCTCGGGCGACGACTGACTGGATCTGTTGGTGTGCTCGGTAGGTGTAGGTGGGGTGTTCACTATGATCGGGGCAGGCTTGTCACCACTTGGAGGAGTTCGAGGGGGGATGTTCGTGTCAACCTTTGGCTGAACCCTCGGTCGTTTTTCGGGTGAAGCAACCTTAGCTGCAGCCGGTGGTTCGAGAACGGGTAAGACCTGAGCAGGGCCAGGCTCCACGGAGATGGTGGGCTGTTGTTCGTTGCCCGTCTCAGACGATGGTTGGGGCTCGCTCGATGGTCGACGTTCTGGACTGGAAGTATTTCCAGAGCTCTTCTTGGGTTTGAAAATTCCTTTCAGTTTACCAGCTGGCGAGGGTGAGCGTCGAGCGGTGCTTTGGGGAGGAACCAAGCCCGTCTTACTCCGGCCGATCCGGGTATCTTTTGAATCGATCGAATCGGATCGTGTTGGTGGAAAGGTGGACGACTTTGACGCACTACTATTGGAGTCAAGGTCCGAAGCTGCAGGTTGAGATTCGGGTTGGTAATTTGCTTGTACGACGGAAGAGTTTGTTGTCAAATGGCCGATTTGCGAAGGATAAGTCGAGAAAGGTGGTGGATGTCGAGAGTTGGATCTAGAGAGTGACGATGTTTCCAGTTAGAGCGATCAGATAGTGGAAGCACAGACGGTGACCCCGATAAGTGGAGTTTGGTAGGGAGTGGACACGGGGAAACGGCAACAGACGTGCCAAGCCAGTTGGACGCGATAATAATGAGAAACGAAACAAAAATGGGAAGAGTGTGAGAGTGTGAGAATGGAACAGAATTGATTAGAATAGATGAGGCATGTGAGTGGGAGTATAACAATGGGCGAACAGAGCTCAACACGGCGCTCTGATCCTCCATCCTGTTAGTGTAATCCTCCTGTCTCTCCTTAAGCATGGATGATGGATGTCGCAGAACGCCGGCCGAGGGGCCTCAGCCTCGCAGCTGTTCCCGCGTAACAAACGAGACACAAAACAATCTGGAACTTGGACGATCATTGTCGCCAAGCCAAGGATCAAGATGATGACGATGACGTTAAGGAAAGGCTGAAAATAAAACTAAACCAGAAGAGAATGAGATGAAAGAAACATTAAATTGAACTCACGATTCATTCCCATCAGACCCGTAAGAGCGCTGGCTTTGGCTTGTACCCTCATCCTCGTCGCCCGCGATATGGCCAGAGCGTGTGCCGTCGCTTTCTAGAGTTTCGCGACTGGATTGTGAATGCGCAAAGACACTAGAGTCATCATGGGGTAGCCCTGCTACCTCTCGTTCCTGCTTTCTTCGAAGTCGCTTGGAAGATATTGACTTTGGCAGCAGCTTGTTTAACCCAGTGTTGCTGCTGTTATCCAAGGTTGTTGCCATGGTCGCAGATTCTGTCTCAGTCGCACTCGCAGTCGCAGTCGTGGTGCTCCCCGTAGGCTCTGTCCCCGTCCTTGGCGTTAGAGGCCGAATAGGATGGGAGAGATCAAGCCAGAGTTGCTGGTGCTTAGGTGTCCGTGAGGCGTTGATGCTGTCGTTGTGGCGGCAGTGTTGACAAACGTGGGTTGTGGTTGTGGAACTCGAGAAATACTTGTATAACGGTATGGAAGAGGTGTAGAACTAGGCGGGAAAATGTATGAGTGTTTGGTATGGGCGGTAAAGGTCGAAGAATATATCTAGAGAGCTTGCTTAAGGTCCTGTCTTGTCTTGTGGTTGAAGCCGGGAGCTGGAAGACGACCAAGCCAAGGACAAGACAGTTGACGTCGTTGTAAGCGACGGGCCACGCCAAGTTAGGTTAAGTGCTCGATTTGGTTTCTGTGGAATTCCTCGCTCAATTGGCCGGGTCCCAAATTCAACCGCATGCGTGGTTTCCAGCATGCAACTGAGTACGGATTAGAGAATATCTAAACGTGGCTTTTTTTTTTATGTTTGAGAAAAGGGTGGTCTAGAAGTTAGGAACTGTCAGCTCGCATCTATCCGTAGTTTATTCGGCTTTTAACTTCGTAACCAGCCAACCACCTTTAACCGATCAACCCGCGTAATTTATTAACGAAACCCTTGGATTATATCCGCTCAGTGGACCAGGGGAGGTAGTGAGGGCGCCAATAGTTAGTGAGAGATATGCTTAGCTGGTGTGGGTTCGGTCAGATTGATCCTTGCTGAAGCTCCTACCAAACAATGGGGTTTATTTAGTTAGTTTGAAGTTGGCCCAGAACTTGATCCCGTGGCGCAGCATTTAGAAGTTTAGAACCCCTTATACGAGAAAAGGAAGGGGAAGCTTAGCTACCCATCTTCGCAGTTGAAAATAGGATCGGTTGGCGGAGCGAGATGAAATTGCCTAACCGAGAAGAATATATTGCGCGTCCTTGCAATAGATAAGCCCAGAAGTGGATGCTCTGGAGTTCTTCCTTGACACATCATTTCATCACCATAAAGGTCTAGTAAATCGGGATGGCCCGCTAACTTGATCGGAATTCAGAAGCTGTTGCTGCTAATCCTTTGCACTGGATATGCACCCCAGATAACCATGGTTACAGTGCCGAGGTCCGTGACATCTGGTTCATATCGTATGCACATCTTCAGAGCCAAAGAATGAGAAATGCACCCAAATACCTTGAAATGAGCATTCGTGGTTCGCAGTTTTTCTCCACAGTGTGTCGTCATGATGTCCCTTATTCCCCCGCCAAACGCTAAAGTGATCACTGTTTCTTCCTATCCGGAGCGGGTACCTGTGAATAACCGATCACCTTTGGAAGTGACCTTTTCTCTCTTTATATGTTGTCTGAAAAAGGGTTTGGCTTACCAGATTATGGGGATTTATATGAGAATGCTATTTCTCTCCTTCCCGCAAAACTCTGTTCTTGTTTCGAAGAATACTACGTATCCACAAACCAGAGGTACCGGTACACCAATATTAACTTAATTGGTCTTGCGCTCTTGCTCTCCCCACAATTGACCTCGTCACGTTATCGAACTCTTCATGTACAACAGCAAACACATACTCGCTGGACCGCAGACATTCCCTCGACCCGATCACCGCCTATGGAATCATGGATTCGTCGCCGCTTGTGAAAGCCCACGACCATGTGCGCGCCGCTGGCGTCGCGCACCACTCGTCCGATAGCACCGTCGCAATCACTGAACACACTCAAGCCGCCGGCGAGTTTGCCAACGCCGCCAGGTCGACCTCGAGTGTCGAAGCTCTCAGAACCCTTAAGCTTCTTGAGGAACACCACCGCAAGATCGCCGAGATCCTGAAGCGCCCGACCGAGCCCACCTCTCAAATCAACGATGCCGACCCCAACGAAAAGGATGCGGCCGACAAGGAGAATACCCTCTCCCAAGATGCGCACGACAAGAAAGAAAACCGACAAGACTCTGCCATGTCCAAGAAGCTAGCTCCTCCTACTCAACGGCGATATGCTCATCGCGAGATGTCCTCATCCATTGCCAGTAACTTGGCTACTGCTCGTGGCATTCGATCAAAGTACAGAGGACAGCCTCTTGCGCCTAGCGTTTCCAACGACCAAGCCCCAGGGAATTTGGACGCAGTATCTCACCCTCGAGGGACAAAGACGAAGATGCAGAACATTATCGATCACCAGCCTGGCAAACCGACTTGGGTTCCTCCTGTTCCTGCGCCCACAAGATCTGACAGCTACGGCAAGGGCTCGTCTTCACGGTCCGATGCAGCATCATCAGCGGTAGCTAGCGAGGATGGAGGATATGCCCGTTTCTACAGCTCTTTTGGGAGCCTCATAAACAAGATTTCAGCACCTTTGGCTTTTGCTGGTCTGCCGCTAATTCAAGAGGAATCCGTTATCTCAGAAACCCCAGATTCGCCGGAGATGTCCCCCAGGCGTAGCCATCTCAAGGCTTCCCCTTCGAGGATTCTGGAACCAGACCTTACCAAAATCTACTCCAAGGCAACCATGCAGGCTTTGGTCCGGGACGGACATGGACCCAACGATTCTTTCTATGTTGTGCCTAGTACTGGTCACACCATGTCTTATGCAAATATCCTAAGCTTCGCCGAGAAGGAAAAGAGAAGACTTGGGGCATCTTCTCATAGCGACCTCCTCGATATTCCAGACGAAGACGATGATGACTTTGTGGATGCTCGAGAAGCACCTCCGCTATCACCGGGAGCTAAACGTCGTATCGGCCGTGCCCGCACTGACAAGGAACTCAGCAACACCATCGAAGAATTATATACTGAAAACAAGTCTCTCAAGGACATGATAGACAAGCTGACCAAGCGCCTTACCGCCTTTGAAACCAGCGCCCAGACTTCTGCCATGGCCCTTGCCGAAAGCTACCGCCTCATGCGTCCCGGATCTCCCTCTGCCTCACCATATCCCAACAAAGTCGCCGATGAAACGTTGCGACACAAGAACCAGGAAATGGAGGAACAACTTGCTGCGGCTATGAAACAAATTGAACGACTGGAGAAAGATAACCGTAAGATGCAGAAGGTTCTGGATAAGTATCGCGAGAAGTGGGAGACGTTAAAGGCTGGAGCGAAGGCTCGGAGGGAGGCTCAAGGGGCGGGCGAGAGCGTGGATGATGCTTCAGCAGCTGGGTAGAGAGGATTATATACTGAATATGTTGTTGATGTAAGTATCTAAGTGAGTAGTTTGGATGACATTAGTTAGGCTACAGAATGAATGTATACTGATTCTTGACAATGTCTTTGCTGTGCTGGCGTTCTTTCATCTCTGTAGGCATAAAATCTCCATCAAAACAGACAGATGGGTTTGTTTCTCATCACATCCTATTAGTTCCACCAGAAACTTACACTGAAGCTCACGCTTAGACTCCTCACGTAATGCCACCACCCGATTGGAATAACCAGCGTATCTCCTGGTTCAAGCACACACTCCCAGTACTCGACACCCCCAAGCTCTTCTCTCATCTTCTTTAAACTTCCCTCGGTTATGTCCTCAGGTTTATCATCCCACCCCTCCAGCACGCCCACATCCAGTCCGCTCGTATTGCTCATATCGACGCCATGCTCAGGTGCCCTTGGCCGCATTGCATGCGTTGCGCGCGGGGAATACAGACGGAGATACTTTGTGCCAACGACCTGGCAGAGTAAGTTATGATAGCCGTCTGTATGAAGAGGTGTGATGGTACGCGCGGGACCAAACCAGGCGTTGAGCTGGGGCATGTCGACAGGCCGTTGGTTCAGAGAAGGGGTTGTAGGATGAGGCGGGACGTCAGCCCAGCAGAAATCCGGGATGCAGATATCATTCCGAAGAGAAGGAATCTGCTGGAAGAGGTTGTGTTGAGCGAGATAGCCAGTTTTGCTCGTAGTCGAATAATCTCCCTCAACATACTGAGCGAGAAACTCGCGGAACTGTATCAGTTCTTGTCCCCACCCATCATCGACATAGCTTCGACCGATCTCGACAGGCACCAGACGTCGTCCTCCAAAGGTCTTGGAGAGGAGATATTCGGGATTCCTCCATGGACGATCTGTGAGAGCAGGCCAGCCTCCAATCAAATCTGTAAAGACAAGAGGTCGAGGCTCCTCATTGTTGCTGTTCATGTAGTCATCAAACTGCGCCATTGTCCAGCCAGAGTACCGCGGGCACTCTCTTTCAGGTAAGAGCTTGGGCCGTCCATGGGGTTCATGGCTCGCAAAGTCGCGCGCCGGCGACCCGTTCTGTCTCCGTCGTTTAGTTGATCTCCCGTGCTGCTCAACCGTTGCCCATGCTTCTTCAAGTAGCTGTAATGTCTCCTCGAGCCACTGCTGTCGTCCGCCCCCACCGGCTGTTATGAGGGCTCTGTCAAGCTTCTCAACGACGATACCCAGAACATTCTCTGAGAGAGCTTCTCCAACGGAAAGAGTTCGTATGATGAGGCGGAAGGAGTCAAGTATACAAGCGTCGGTGTATATCTGACGCCATGCGGCAGGAAGAAGATCGTAGCGGTAGGCGTAGAATTTCGACGAGGAGACAGAGACCAAGTCTGCGATTCTTCGCTGAAGTAGGCCTTCGTTGATACGGGGTGTATGGTTATTTGAGGTCAAGTGTTCGTGGAAGGTAATCATGATGCGAGCTTGCCTAGCAAGGAGCTGTAGCATGGCGTCCGCTGTAGGGTCAGCGTCTCCTGCGCCATGGTTTAAATTTTCTTCATAGTCAGTAGATGACTCGCTGGATGCCTCCTGAGTTTTCTCGCGCGTCTTCAGAGCACCTGCCGATCCACTAGGGTTCGTGTCCGAGGCCGCGACGAGTGCTTGAGTTACGTCAAGATATCTGACGAGAACTTGCTCATATGCTGCTAACACCATGTCTTGGGCAAATCATGAAGAAGAAAGACAAAATATGAGCAAGCAGATAAGATTGAATCAGTCAAAGAGTGAGACACGTTTCCTGGTTGTCTGTCGTATATGTGTACCAATTGGGGTCATGGTGTTGTTGGTGCACAGATTCTGAGACCTTGCCCTTTAAGTGTAGAACTGGAAAGGCGGATATGTCCAATGGGACAAGGTTTTGTTCACCCACAACGCACATTGATATAGTTCTTGAAGCCCCCTACTTCCTTCACTCGATATACATCAATATAGAAATATAGAAATGGTCATATGGTGAGCCTTATAGCATGTCCTCTGCTGGGCTCGGTTTTAAATCACCACTCAGGATACAAACCACTTACATGTAGTAGGTATGCGGCACAACTTTGAAGCGTTGCTCATGCATCGAATCGTCATGAGTGGATCTCATTAATTTTTTACAGATTACACACGTATATCTTAGCTTGTCCACACGCCAACGACACCGTCTCGTCTGCCTTCAACAAGATATCCATCCCTTACACGTACACGCTCCACGATGGCTGGAGTCTTACCCTCTTCGGCCGCGGTGATGCCTGCGCCGCATTCCCATTGTCGTCCCTCAACCTTATCGTACACCTTGACAACGTCCTCGCCTGCAGCGCTGACAATTCGTCGGGCGTCAAACATCATGTCCGTGATTGGATTGTCGTATGCGTATGCGTCGTAAATAGATCCTGTTCTTAGATCCCAAATCTGTCGCTGTTAGTTAAGACTGTGCTTGAAAACCATCAACCATCCATGACTTACTCTGATGCTTCTGTCCACGCTTCCCGTCACCAGGTGCACGTCGTCGAACTGGAGACATGTTACTGCACCAGTGTGACCGACCAGACTGCGATGGACCTGTCCACTTCGCAGATCCCACAGACGCACCATACCGTCTGCGGTACCACACGCAAGGGCTGTCTCAAAGACCTGCAGAGCACCAACAAAGTCGGCTGAGCTACTTTGGGACCTTCCAGTAGGTCGCCATGTGCTGTCTGTAGTTGTCATACTTGCTGCTGCTGCCCACATAACGTCTAATGTTTGCACGCAACGGCCCTTCTCAAGATCCCAATGGCGAATAGTCTTGTCTGCGGAACCAGAAACCATAACGTCGCCTCGGAAGTGAAGGGCCGTAATCTCGTCAACATGCGATTCCAAGGTGTACAGAGCGCAATCAGCCATGCTGCCTGGTGGGGGTTCAAGGTGGTTGTCCGTTCCAAAAGCAATGGCATCCTCGTCGTCGTCTTTCCCAAGGCCACCGTGAGGGTCGTAGTGCGCCTTACTGAGATCCCAGAGCCGGATAGTCGCGTCCATAGAGCCCGTTGCAAGAATATTATCCTCAACCTGCAGCGCGCGTACCGACGCAGTATGACCTTCCATATAACCCATACATCTACCAGCATTGAGATCCCAAACTCGAACTGTGTCATCCAATGCAGCAGTAACCATTGTGCCAAACGGAGCGTCAAAATCAATAGCCGTGATCGTGTCCTTGTGTGCTCGCAGCTCCCGAATGGCGGTACCAGGCTCGAAATGCTCGTGCAGAATAGGCATTGACTTCTTACGATGAACCTTTTTCGTTTTCCGGGGCGTGCTACCTGCTTCTGAGGCAGGGATCTTTTCATATACAGACTGGGACATGAACTCTTGATCGTGGTCATCGGCATCGCCAACTAGATCTTGCTCGTCTTGTGTCCTTGTGTTTCGTTCCATCTCCTCGGCCTCGTCAACCAGCGCCTGAGCCTCATCAACTCTTATTTCCATCTCAGATACTTATTCGGTTAGTAGAGCTCTCCTCAGAGAATTGGCACGGCACATACTGTCATGCTCCAGCATAGCTTCATCCTGCTCCAATCCAGCTAGTCTGTCCAGAATAATTCTTCGCATGCCGTGGAGGTTGGCAATTTTGTTATCGATTTCTCGAATTTCGTAACTCGCCATACTCTTACGAGTGCCTAATAGCCCGAATTCATGCATCATGGCAGCCTTCTCTTTTTTCAACTGCGTCAGCTTCTTAGGGCTTCCCGGTGTCCCGTCCGAATCTTCCAGCATCTTGCGGCCTCGTGAGACTCGTCGCTGGAACTTCTTGCCTTCGTCGGTCAGTTCAGGGAAGCTGGCCTGGAAGCCTTGAAAAAGCGAGTATGGATTATCGTGCTCGGGGATATTGGCAAGCAGATCATCGGGAAGATATGTCAAAGCGCGATGCTGAATCTCGTGCGTCGAAAGTCTGGAGCGCATTAGATCAGTAGGCGTTGTCCTCGCCATCGCAAACATGCTGCGCTGGACCGCCGGCCGCTTCATCTGCTTGTGGACCTCGGCCATGGCGGCTTGATAGTGGTGAGCCGTGGCTTCAGCATTGGGACCGATCAAATGAGTAGCTGTAGTTGTAACCTTTCGACTGAAAGCCTCGAGTCCGCGCGTCTACCCAAGGAGGATCAAGGTTAGCGATTTGCGGTCCATATGAGACAATGAATCTCGAGTATCTACACACCGACACAATGGACTGGTCGTCATCTCCGCCTTCGTCGAAGCCATAGTGAGCCTCTTGGTTCGCCATGGCCTAGCTCCTGCCGGAGGTGCAGAAGCGGAAGAGAAACGTAGGGCTTTTGAGCGATTGGATTGGCGTTGAAGAACGGCGCTGAGACTTCGAAGGAGAAAAGATCAAAAGATTTGGCGTCTCACGAGGAGTTTATCATGACGCGCGCCGGGATAACCTTGGTTATGGTGGTGGAGGGCAAAAAGACCCGACCAGGCTTGGGCTTGGGCTTAGGAGGCTTCTGATCCGAGACGCTAATGTGGGCAGGAGCGATTGCCTCTGTAATTGGTCCCCGTCCTGAACCTGCGACAGCTCTGTCGCAGCGCTGGAACTACTATGGATGATCGCTGGAGTTGCGAGGACAGTGACGTACAGGTAAAGCTATGCCCTGTATAGTGAATGTGCCTTGAATGTGCGGCTTTGTGTTGGTGACGCCGAGGCAAGATCTCCTACCTTCCTGAGCTTTCCAGTCCCAGCCTCAGCCCCAGCCCCAGCAAGCTTACCCCTCCACGAGCACCTAATTTATCCCCTCCATCCAATGCTAGATCCACTGGCTTGTGTATTTTTATTGTCGCAAGCAAAGTGGGAGTGGAAGGGAAGTGCCGGCTTTAGTTTTAGTTCCGTTCACGCCCTGGAAGGGCAGCCAACCACCACCAACCACCGAACATTGACTTCTGGCCGGGAATCTTCAGTACTGGTCCTTCCGTACCCACTGTCTACTAACCCTTTGAACGCATTGGGGTTTGATACGACTCATTACGTTCATGCTATAATCTCGGCTCGACCAAGTATCTGCGCTGAATCCCGTCGCCCTTTGTCTATCCTGAATCCTTTGCTCGTTCCGTATACCCATAAACATACGCCCAATTGTTTTGACCCGAATCAGGATGGATACTGTTATCAACATGGCCGATGCCGCACACGCACTGGATCTTGCTCGAATCCGGTTCCAGCTTATGTACGAGCTGCCCCGATTCTCTACAAGCTCTATGGCTTGGCCTTGAGGATGACCACTGACAACGATAGTCGTCTCGAGGACACAATTACCTTCCATCTGATCGAGAGAGTACAGTTTGCATTGAATGGTGTAAGTGAGATATGAGAACCCCTCATGCAAACCCCGGTCCAGCCGAAAAATACCAGACTGCATAATACAGACAATTAATAACGGAATCGTTCTAGACGATCTATATACCTGGAGCTGTCGAATTACCTGAGGCCAACTTGAGCTTCCTCGATTGGTACTTTCGAGAGCAAGAGAAGCTGCAATCCCTCATCCGACGCTTCGAATCCCCCGACGAATATCCTTTCTTCCCCGATGCCCTGCAGAAACCAATCCTCAAGCCTCTCAACTATCCTCGAATCCTGCACGAGAACGATGTCAATGTGAACGACAAGATCAAGAAATTCTACACGGAAAAGTTCCTCCCCGCAGTGTGCCCCGATTTCGGCCGCGAGGAGCGGGGTGAGTCCGAAGAGAACTACGGCTCGACCGCAACCTGCGATATTGCTTGTCTACAAGCTCTGTCACGGCGCATTCATTTCGGCAAGTTTGTAGCCGAGTCCAAGTTCCGCTCCGACAAGGAGACATACATTCGCCTTATCAAGGCAGGAGATCGGGGGGGCATTGCGGAATCCATCACAAATGCGGCTGTGGAAAAGAAGGTCCTCGAGCGACTACGACTAAAGGCTTTGACTTACGGCAAGGATCCATCTATCCCTGACGGCACCGATGGAGCGGCAAAGATCAATGTCGACGCTGTCGTTTCAATGTACAAGGACTTTGTTATCCCGTTGACCAAGGAGGTGGAGGTGGAATACTTGATGCAAAGGCTAGAACCGGACGCCTGATTTTCATCTATTGCGCAGCACTCAAATATTCATTGACGGCCTTGACTGCCCCTGGAAACTTATTCGCTTCGATAAGAATCATGTGTCCATGCGCTTTGACGCCCAATTCTTGGAATGCCCGCTTGCTGTCTGCCGCCGTCTCGTCCTCTTTTGTGTAGTTGAAGTTTCCATGCGCAACCGCATGCTTGTGCAGCACCTCGTCCTCCATGTGGAAATAGTACATGCCGGCCTCCTCCCTTGCCTTCTTGCGCTTCTGGTTCTCGACATCCAGCTTAGATTCGAGCTCCTGGTATGTCTTGGACAAGATCAAATAGTGAGAGAAATCGTAGGGCTCCTTGTCCTCGACGGCCGCCTCAACCTCATCGATAAGCATCGAGTATAGTGGTGGTGCCAGCTCGGAAGGCATGTTGATAAGACGTTCGGAAAATACGAGTCCCACATGCTTGCCACTGTTGAGTACGTCGGCGACAGGCGCCAGAGACGAATTGGTCTGCGCCTTCTCTGCTAGGTACTTGATGATATCATTCATAGGCTCCTTGTGCTGGTGGACAGCCGTGTTTAGCACAGTGAGCAGAGCGTAGGCATCGTTAGCCTTGCCGTCGACCTTGATGGTAGAGCCAATGGTGGGCTGCGAGAGAACGAGGTCGGAGAGGGCAGACATGTTGAAGAGGTTCGCATCAACGTCGAAGAGTTGTCGCAAAAGTGTCTTGGTTCCGTGGAAGTCGACCTCGGGGTCAAAGTTGAACCACTCGAAATCGACATCGACCATATCGAAATCCTATCAAGTATAATCAGTAGGATGCGCATGTATATCGGCAAATCTTACCCACCTCGTCATCAGAGCTATCCTCATCCATCTTGTCAACGTCGGTAGGCGGGACCTCCTTGCCCTCTTCGCGCGCTCTCTTCTTGCCCATTTTGTATGAGTGACGGGTCCAGGTTAAGATAGGGTGTAACGCGGTGATTGAGGTCGCCGGCGCAAAAGAACAATTTAATGGCAGATCTACTTGGCGAGAGAAACAAATCTCAAATTCCTTCACCAGTGATGTCCAAAACATTTTGCGCCCCGCACTAACTTGATTCGGGCTTTGATAAGATAAGAAGTGGGTCTAAGCTCCCTTCTCGGTTCAGACGGGGAACGGGTCTGGAGGAGGGCCTGGGAAGGCCAGTCGATTGGAGTGGGTTGGCTGTAGCCTGAGGGTAACCTCCAAAAGTATCTACTCTGTAGTCTACAGAACAGCACAGCAGCGTTGGTCTATTTACTGAAAATAGTTTTATTTATTTCCTTATGTATCACAAGGGGAGACGTCTATAAGCGAATTTCCTCTCGCGCTGTCGATTCGAGGAAACACCCATCGTCTGAGATACTACTCCGTGCTCTGCAGAGCTCAATTCGATCACCTACTCCACCCCCGTCGTGCTCGCTCCGCCGTCCGTCCCTGCCGACCTCCGACTTGGGCTTGGACTAAGGTGAGGTGCGCGCAACACAACGCAACGTCATTCCTCCAGCCTCCTTCTCCCATCAACAACCGCCCAAACGACACAATCTGCCGTTAATCATTCCATCGCGATGGACTACAGCTCCACGATCCACGACGTCGAGGATCCCGCCGGCGATTCACCCTGGGGCAACTCGCCTGTGTCGTCTCCATCGCGAAACAACATTGCTGCCTTCAATCCCGACTCACCAGATGCTCCTCCTCCCTTTCGCTACAACAATCAGCCCTCGAATGGCCTATCTCAGGAGCAGTCTACATCCCAGTCTGAAGAATCTCAGCGTCCAGGTACTGCGACTACGGCGTCCGGCACTGAAGATGACACCGAGGCTTCGGGGACGCTGAACCCTTCGGAGGCGCAGTCGCAGTCGACAGCCGCTGAACCGTCGGCCGAAGAGGATGGACGAGCTCCAGTGCACAACCATCAACACGGCCAGACCGGTGCATCAGCTTCGCAGCCCGGAGAGGAGCAACCTCCTCAGAAGCCAGCTGGGCCTCAGTACCGGCTCCAAGCCAAGATTACGGGACTTGAACGCACCGGCAAGAAAGATCCTATTCTCCGGTTCGATGTTCATGTACAATACCTTTAGGTCTTCTATCCCCACAACGGACTAACAAGCCACAGACAAACATTCCCCGCTTTCGAACAACTCAATTCCGTGATGTTCGCCGCCTACACTCCGAATTTGTCAAGCTCGCGGATCATCTGATATCTGCGAACCCCGAAGTGTTTGTTCCTGCGGTTCCTCCGCCTCTGACCTCCGCTGGGGCTGGTACAGACGAAGATGAAATTCGCGTCAAGGCGCTGATGCAGCGATGGCTGAACTACGTTTGCAGCAACGACATCTTGATGCGGGATGACGAGATGGTTCTCTTTGTGGAGAGTGACTTTGGTTATAGTCCTATGGTCAAGAAAAAGCAGCCCGCGACAGGCGTGCGCAGAAAGATTTTGAAGCAGTTTGCTCCCCCCCCTGATGATACCCCTGAGCTTGCGGAAGCGCGACCAACCGTTAAGCTGTTTTACCTTGGTAGCATGGATGCTGGTCACAAGGTTGACAAGCTGGTCAAGGCCCGGAGAGGTAAGCTGATTCCAACCACACAGGTGTAACATGTTAAACGTCTCTAGGTCTCGGTCTTAGTGAAGCCGATTACGGTGCTAAACTTACAAGTATGCATGTTCAAGAACCCCATCCTGGTCTGGCCAACGCCTATCGAAAGCTCGGCAAAGTGGTTCAGACCGTTGGCGACTATCATGCCGCCCAGGCAACAGCAGAGGCTACAACCATTGGCGACCCATTCCAGTATCATTCCCAAGATGCTTTCATCGTCAAGGAATCACTCACCAACCGCCAAATCCTGATTCGTGAATTCTTGCAAGCACAGGAGGCCACCCGTAGCAAGCTTAATGCCGCCGACCGCCTGAAAGCCAGCTCAAGTGTTCGCCGCGAGAAGGTGGATGAGGCTATCACAGCATTGGATGATGCTCGCCAGCACGAGACTTACTTGTACAATAAGACCAACCGCGTCACCCAAAATCTGGTTCAAGAGCGTCGCAAATGGTTCTCGAGAACCTCGGCTGACCTCCGCCTGAGCATTAGAGAGTATGTGCTCCGGGAAATCGAAGCTGAGAGGCGGACTCTGGCCGTGCTTGAGACGGTCCGTCCCGATATCCGGTCAATTGATGCTTCAGGCGGCTTGAGTCGATTGGGTCGCGAGGCGCACCCGACTGTGCGTCGCACAAGCCTCGCAGCCAGCCAAGGTCCCAAGGGTGACTCTTGGAGTGGTGTTCCTCGCCGTTCGGACGCCACAGGCCGCAGCGTGTCTGGCAGCCTTATCAGCAAAGTATCAGAGGAAGGCGAGAGTGAAGAGAGCAACGAGACGGCCCAAGCAACTGGTCGTGCAGGCCTCAAGGGCGTCAACGAGGAGGAGGATGAGGACCGTGTGGATGCGAGGAATGCTGCGAGTCGCCTGGCAGCCAGCACTTTCTAAGCTGCTTTAGACAGGAAGTGTAGGTATGTGGAAGATGAACCAGGGGCTTGCGCCATATCCCCTCCTCTTTTTGATAGCATTTCTCTGAGCCTGATGTCATAAGTAAAACTGTTAAGGTTTATCTTTGCCTTTGCGCTCTTCTGTTTCACATGTGTAGGGCCTCATAAATTATACCGAACGCCGTGGTGTGTCTTGAGGAGCCTAGCCTGGTGGCTCTGATAATACCACTGCCCTGCTCGACGACTATCATTATCACTTATCATCCATTGCCCGATCTTCAACACGATTGGCGGTCTGAGTGGGTTGCAACCTATAAGGGAGACTGTATGGCTCTCGGATCTCGACTGTGGAGGATGCAACGTGATGGTGATACTTTAGTTCAGAGTTTTGACTGAGCCTGTCGTAATGAGGTTCATCATCACAAATGAAAACCGAGAATGTCGAGACATGTTGTCAAGAGATAAAGGAGTTTGAATTAATTGGACATACAGCTTGTGTCGAACTTCGGTCTGGATACCACTAAGCCGCAGAGCACCCATGTAACGGTCGTACAGAACAGCGGTTCAAGACTTGATTGCATCTCTGCGATAGCTATGATGGAATCCACCGTGCACATATGCCGTGCGACTTCAAAAATGTTGGAAAGATTGGCGTAAGCCCTGAACACGCAGTCCGGTATTTCAACGATCTTGCAGGATAAAGGTTGCAACTTGCAGGTAACGTCAAAATCCAACGCTCGAGATCCAATCATTGCTAGAGAACGTGAAGTAATTGAGTATGGGTGATGAGCTGGCCGCCCAGACCTATGTTAGTTCAAACCAATTATGCGAAGCATTTGGATCAAAAGGGAGGTCCGACAACGACATCCTATCAGATACTGTGCGGAAACACATGTCCGGGTGGTTGGCTGTATCAGTAATATCTAACTTGACATTAAGACCAAGGATCTCCTTGAAGAACTATTAGAGGGGTCCAGGTACGGGTACTTGAAGCCAGATTCACAAATAGTTGCGCCTCAACTCAGCTGCATTTCCAAGTGCAGGGAAGAGCTGCAGTGGCCAATGCCGGTGTTAAGCTGTTCAACTATGTTTTACACCGAGCTGACATGTGTTGCACTCTTCGGGTGCTCTTGAAACGAACTTTCTTTTAAGTCAATGGCTCCATGCTCCTGTCTGTTGGTTCCTGTCGTGGGGTAAGGCATGAGTAGAGCGTCTTGAGCTTGCAGCGGTTGCGGCACCAAGCAGCGGTCCGATAGGAATAAGCTCATTCCACCACCTAATTTATTTACTATACGTAGCAGTATAGTATGTTTCACATGAATGTGAACAATACCAGTGACGACCTTGATGAAGGCTGTGTTGGAAAGAACAATTTGCCGAGTCATGCCCAGTATCGTGACTCTTGTATCCATCACGGAAGCAACGGGACCATTTTCCAACTTGGCAGCTCGGGTTGAAAGCCGCGACTATCCCCATCTTCATCTGAGCATTAACTCGAGGGTTGTTTACGTCGTAAAGAGCCTGAATCAAATTAGCCAGCCTGTATCATTGGATGCTTTTACCCGTGAATGACAATTATCTGGATTTGGGTATACTGATAGGCTTGAGGTGGCCCACCAAAACTTGTCTTTCACATCCAGGGGTTGGGACGAAGCAGTGAAACCCGAAGTGCATGGAATCTCGTCATTTCTGCCCCTCGGGCAAAGATAGCTTCATCAGACCAATCGCGAAACACGACCTCTTAGTGACCCTAGAGTCTATCCAGAACAACGGAATATCTGATCTTGACACCAGGGGAATGCGTCGGGAAGTGAGCTCGTAGTGTCGGCACTTGGGCTCTAAGGTTTGAATCAAGCTGAAGTTTGCGGCAACGGCTTGGGTGAGCTGCATTCTAGAAGCCTTCTCAACATCCGAATGGTGCAAAGTGGTTATAGGATAACCCAGCTTTTGGTGTTGATGGGTCTTTATGCAAGCTTTGGCCTACCTAGCCTTGGACGCAAGAAGAATGGAGGTGCAGAAATAGTGCGTTGGCGTTGGCGATGACCTTGCAAACTTTTATGTTGCAAGGTTGTTGACATGCCGATGACTCAGGCGTCAACGCTATAACTGCTGTCAACATGGCAATATTCCATAATACATATTCTTCTCGGCAGAAGAGATATATACAGAGCCAGAATTTGAGACTTTCAGTGCCCCCCATCATGATACAACAGATCGCCATAACGAGGACGATTGAGAGGGCAGCGGATGCAATCATACCCCATCCCCGCCAAATAGAGAGGGCTCGCTCGACCTAGACCATATGGGGTCTGGGTTTTGACCCTACCCTACTGTGATGATCCCTGTCAATTGAGAAAGTCGACGGACAGTGGAGTTGACATAGTGGTTAACCAAGGGCCGAATTGAAAGGCGTTATTCTCTCGCGTGGTTAAAGCTGGGTTCCTGGAGCCCTTGATAAGGAGCTGCAGCCAAGGATGGGGCAAGTGGAGGTGATACGCGGACAGGCAATGGAGCTCTATACATTTGATTGATAACAGTTATTGTTCATCGTCATACTCTGTACGGTGCTTGAGGATCTTGTCTTTCTCAAAGGATCCGTCAAGGCGGATACTCTTTCAGTGAGTGATGAGTATTAAAAAGAAACACTGAGAACTACGGTACTCACGCCGACCTGGATGGTGTTGGTGCTGAGATAGACTTTCGGAGGAGAAACTGATCACACAATCGCAGGAATACCTACCCAAGCCATTAAGAGAGCTCAGGGTTGCAGGTAGGGAACGGATGTGCCTTCCAGTTGTACAGGGTGGAGTGGATGTGTCCCGATTGGTGTGAATACCTACGGTTAGCAAGCACGAATGCATGCACAAGGTAGTTACTACCTTAGGTACAGTACAGCATCAAGGGAAAGAGCCGTCCGAGGTAAGCGAGCACCCTTATGACCACGTTTGTATCTTTTGTGTTTGATATGGCCTCTTTTCTCTTTGTCTCTTTGAATCTACTGGAAGCTTTGACATGGTAGAACCAGGCACGCATCCACCACCTCCACCTTCCTTGTAGTTTGAGGCAAGCTTATCATTCAACTTACTTCATATTGCATGTGGCTCAACCCTTAACCCGGCTGCAGCTTGCGATATGCGGCTGCGACTTGCGGCTGACGATCGTTAGTGGACAGGCTAGACAGTTTGGCGACAAGTCGTTATTCATCAGATTCTTCGAGATGATATACCTTGATCTCACACACATCTACATTGACATCTACTGTCGATTCAACTTGGTCATCGGCCTAACATGTGGCTCCCGAGGTTAAACCAAGCATCAAGCAACCTAGACGGTTTGGTCCAAGACAGAGTTCAACGCTTCCTTGCGTACTATTGTACGCACAACTCGGCTACCACGTCTTCACAACCTCATTCACCGCGATCTCGGGCGGATTAGGCAGCACACCATGATTCTGCTTGTGCATGGCTACATGGCTATATGGCCCACGGTCCACCTGGCCGTCTTCCGTCCTAGAGACGGGCAGTACCATCGACGGCACATTTGTCGTCACAAATGATGATCTTGTTTCCTCCTTGAAGCGGGCACCAGTCGCGGCCGGCATCGCCAAGATCTCAATACTTTAGTTTATGAGACCATGGCACTCACGTAGAATGCGATGCTGTATTCTGGCAGCATCCCTCCACGTCAGACAGCGCCATGCTTGTCTCCTGGCCTCGATAATATGCTTCGAACTACGGATACAGATAGGCTACAAACGTTTCTAAGCTGCCAGGAAAGTCCCGGGGAGTTGACGCCGCTACAAGACCCTTGATAGCGTGCTCCGCGAACAAGCATCAGACACTCTCAGTGACGCCCCATCTGTGCATGCGAAACGCCCGCCTCGAGCAAACCCGTCCGCGCACTAGCAACCAATTCCGCTCTCGTGGTCCGGCCTCGGCCCAGGCACTGGTACACATTTTGCTCGCCAGGGCACCAGGGACCATCCTTCTACCGATACGCCATTGCCATCGTCCTGGCCCTGCAGCTAGTTTGCGACATGACAACACCAAACGGAAGCTTTGTGTTTTCTGCCGATAGCTTGTTGATCCCTGACTGGCCTCTTCTTCCCAATTCAAACGCCTCTGAATCGTAGTCCACCTTGGCGTTGGGCAAATCTATGATGAACGCACACCCTTACTCCTGGCTTGCTCTTGATTTGGACTCCTCTGGTCAAATACTCCGGAGGTTGTTGGCGAGGAGTGCTATCTACTTAAGGAGTGGGAACCCATCCCCTTTGGTTTACTTCTCCAAGATCCAAAGAGTCATAAATCTTTGAATTCTTTTACCTGCCGAAACCGGCTCGAGGATTTACGACAAGAAGCCTCATATTCACGTTCCATATCTTTTTATCTCTCACACACCACTCTGCTTAAGCACTTGGCAATTGGAGCACCTCCACGAACCATCCCGGGTCTTCACCCCCACGCACTGGTCAACTCCCACGTTTCTGCTCTCTCCGCCAGCCAATCCCCTTAGTTGTGTTCGCCCCAAACAGCAACTGATCAAGCCATCGACCAACCTCAAGTCTCCATAATCACCAATCCCACCTTTATCCCGCGCTTCAAGCGTTATTCTTCGGCAGCTATGGCCCCAGCTGCTACGGGAGAGACCGCGCCAATGCAACTACCCGTTGGTCCCTCCAAGCCATTGAACATCAGTGCATCTGTCTTACATGGCCCACGCGATCTGCGGCTGGTAAGTCTATCCTGACCACTGTTGATCCAGCCCTATCTGAACATTTCACTGACTTATATCCGTGCTAGGAAACAAGGACCATCGAGGCCCCGGTAGCAGGTGAGCTTCAAATTGCTGTCAAAGCAACTGGCATCTGCGGCTCAGATGTTTCCTACTACAAGAAGTTTGCCAATGGCGATCTTTGTGCCTGCCATCCACTATCTTTGGGCCACGAATCTTCGGGCGAAGTTGTCGCCATCGGTCCTCAAGTGAATGGCTTCAAGTTGGGCGACCGGGTTGCTCTTGAGGTGGGCGTTGCTTGTGGAAATTGTGGCACCTGTCGCAAAGGTCGGTACAACTTGTGTAAAAAGTTGCGTTTCAGAAGCAGTGCCAAAACCTACCCTCACTACCAAGGCACATTACAAGAGAGAATCAACCATCCCGCGGGTTGGTGCCACAAGTGAGTATCAGAGTGTTCATATCAGCATTGGTTTCTAACAAAAACAGACTCCCCGACAACGTTTCGTATGACGCCGCCGCTCTTCTTGAGCCCTTGTCCGTTGCCATTCATGCGGTAAACCGTGCCAGACCAGAGCCAGGCTCCACTGCTCTTGTTGTCGGAGCCGGCGCCGTTGGCTTGTTGACCGCCGCAATGGCTCGCCAATCGGGCTGCACCTCAGTAACAATAACCGACATCGATTCTGGACGTGTCAACTATGCCGTAAGCCGAGGGTTTGCAACACATGGATTTGTTACTCCTCTATCACGTCTGAACTCATCGAACTACTCTTCCGGAATCTCCACCCCCGATACTGGTGCTATAACTCCGGCGAGCACCTTCTCAACAGCAAGCCGCTTCGACGGAGCCAAATCTCTGGCTGCGGATATTCTTGCATCATCCAACCCGACGGGTGCATTCGTGCTCGAAGAGGACGAAGATGGCGTGGATGTTACTTTCGAGTGCACCGGAAAGGAGGTCTGTATGCATACAGGCTTGTATGCCACCAAAGCCGGTGGTAAACTTATCATGGTAGGTATGGGAACTCCTGTCCAAACCCTTCCTCTGTCGGTGGCCCACCTCCGTGAGATCGATATCTTGGGCGTTTTCCGCTACTCCAACACCTACCCAACTGGAATTCGGCTTTTGTGTTCCCAAGCCGCAAACCCTCCAGGCTGTGGCCTGCCTTCGCTGGACGATATGGTAACTCACCGATTCAAGGGCCTTGACAAGGCACAGAATGCTTTTGAGTTGGCAACACGCACCAGCGATGACGGGGGTAACCTGGTTCTGAAGATTGTCATTGAGGCATGAAGGCTTTCTTTGCAACAGCCTTTCTCAATGCTTTATGACAGATACATAGATATCCGGGGGGCGGGGTTTGCATGTTTCAGCGGCACCTTTTTTCAAGTTGCGTGTAAATAGGAGTTTGGCTTTGATGAGTATCCGCGTCGGCAAAGTGGCAGAATGGAATTGAAAAGTTGATTTTGCTTGAAACGACACTGAGCAGCTCTTACAAACGGAATTTACGATTAAATGCACCTGTATTGGTAATCTACTTCAAACACCTAACGCCGGGCTGAAATGCTTCAGGCAAACTCATCGCGGTCATAAGCTCATCACCCTTAAACTTTCAACATGTATATCTGGGTTTTCAGATAAGAAGATCTCCGGCTCCACGGATGTTATAAGAAGAGGGGGCAGTGGGCATTTCCTGACTAGGACCAGCGGCGGCGCCCCGACGATTGGAGGCCTTCGCGGTTTCAACGATATAGAACTTCTTGCCCACGTCGCGGGCCTGGCCGAGGTTCTGCACGATACCGTTGAGGAGCCTCACCAGGTTGACATCATTGGCCTCATGGAGCATCTCACGCTCGAAGGAGGCCCTGTCTGAAGGAATCACAAGGTCCAGGCGACTGACAAGGGCTTGGATCTGCCGAAGCACGGTGGTTGATGGAACAGTGTAGTCGGTATCCATGCTACCGGGTTCAGCTGCGTCGCCATTGACATACGAGGGGGGTAGACGCTCAAGATATGTGGTGAGAAGGTTAATTCGGGACTGGAGCATCTTGATAGCATTGGCCTTCGCGGTGAGGGAGGCGATCATCTCATCCTCTTCGGGTGTTAGAGTAATCTCTTCCTCTTGGGCGGTGTCCTTCTCTTCTTCTTGGCTCTCAACTAGCCGGCGCTTACCCTTGCCATTTGACTCGATGGACAGAGAGGGCTTGTCGTCCTTGGGGGCGGTGGCGGTAGCGTTTCCTCCTGATGCAGCAACATAGTTCATGCTGATCATTTCGGTCTCATCGGTCTCAACAGAGTAAGGCAGCTCTCTGAACTTGAGGTTGAGCGGGGGTTCTCCATCGCCCATCTTCTTGTCCTCGCCATCGTTGTCGGCCTTGGGGTCGTCGACCTCGTAGTTGCTCTCGTAGATGGTGAGGGGAAGCCTGCCACCAACGGAGTGGTCAAGCACCTGTTCGGGGTGAAAGCCGAGCAGTATGGCTGACTCGTTCCAGCCTGTGAGGATCTGGTTGTGGATGGGGAGGATAGTCGGCGTAGGACCGGAAGACGGTAGAAGGGTGTACCACCCGACGAGGTCAAGTTGCCTATCTTTGTGGACGGTGATCACTAGTGAACGGTCAGAGGAAGAAGTTCGAAGGGCCCACGATGTAACTGACTCTGCTCCAACCGTGCGCCAAATCGGTCTGTGTCGAGTAGGTATCCGCCGTGGGCGCTGGGCTCTTGGCGGGTGTGAGCTTCAAAGGCATGCTCAATTGTGATTTCGCGGCCATTCTGCTGGCCCAGCAAGACGCCGATGATAGGACCTTCCTGCTGACGGACAGTGTGTCGCGTAATGTAGTCGGAGATGGTGAGGAGGACGAGAGGGTGAAGGACAGCCTGAAGCTCGGAACTCTTCTGGTTGGAGAGAAGAGGATTAGCGGGGGCCGAGGCAGCCATGATGGGAGCTGAGAGCTGAGAGCTGAAACAGAAAGTAAAGAGATGAAAGGACGGGCCGAGTTTGTGGATTAACGTATGAGGTTCGAGGTCGAAACCGATCGTATGAAGTTGCGTGGTGCGGGCTAGTAAGGGGAGGTTTAAGATTAGTTGTGCCTTGGGTTGAACGAAGCTCTCGTTAGCTTGGCCAAGGTGGGCGGGCGTGAGTGGTGATGGAGTTGGGGAACAACAATGCCCCGCGTCCAGTTCAGTCAGGTTCAATATGGGGCTGGTCGAGTCAGCAGGTAGCGATACCTGATAATAAATATTCGACTCACCACTCTTACCTACACACAGCAGCCAGCCTCAGCTGCATGCGACGGGTCCATGGAGAAGCCATGGTCATACAATAACTGAAATGCTTTGAGGATCAGGCGATACATGGGCATCGCCAGCCTTCTCCAAAGTTTACTTATCTGTCTACCGCCTGTCGCTTACCACTTCTACCAGAGTAAGTTGACGTGACCTCGCTTGTCCCGCCTGTGTCCGTGCTTGGGCCTTGTTGCAGCTTTGATCATCAGGAGTCAAGTTCCAATGTATTTGATACACCACGTTCATCATCCAAAACAGGCCCATGAGTTGCAACATCAACAGCGGCACAAACCCTATACTTACTGTTTTGGCTTGTTTTGTTTTGCTACCATAACCCAATCAACTCAACTCAACGAACCCAAAAGCTTGAGTAACAAAAACCTTCCTTCGTTGTTAACGCAGAAGAGAAGCTGCTTATTGAACCATCTCCACCCTTCGGTCCCTTCCCAGGCCGCTCAAGGTAATGCAAGCGGTGCAGATATTTGGCTTTGGCTCACACGATGGGGACGTTTTCTTTATGGTTTCTTTCCTTACATACCCGAGTCTCACCTCTTTCTCCTTCTCCTTCTCCTCCTTCCCTTTCTCTTTGTTTTTTCCCCTTTCCTCTCCTCAATCCCAATTCTTGTAGTTTCCCCTCCTCTTCTTTACCTCCCATTCTTTTGTCTGTTTCTCTCGGACAGACAATCTTTATCCTCTTTAATCCTTTTCTATCGTCTTCCTTCCTCCTCCTTCACCCTTCTTCTCTGCCCCTCCTCCTCGGTTGGCTTTGACTGGCTGGACCACCCTGCATCTTTTCCGGCAAATATCAAAGACTCATCTGATCTCGAATAGAACCTGATCTTTCTTATCTGCCTCTAATCTCGAATATCCAATCCCTATCGTCGACTCAATCCATCTAAAGCCTTTTTGCCTCTTAAACTCAAGACCCGTCCCATCTTGTCTCACCTGGACACCCACTCCTCCTCACCCTATTACGCTTATCCTAGTCAATAAACTTGCACCATGATCGCCGCCTTTGGTCAAGGTACGGACAAGATTGTCCGCGTGTCGGCGGCTTCACATCATTTACACATCACATCACCTACTTTCTACCTACAACAACCTCCAGCACGCACCACCATGGCCAGGGCCCCTCGCAGTGGGAAGCGTCCCCATTACGATAGCATCGATAACGACTCTTTGGTACCAACCAAAAAGTACAAGCAAGCAACCTCTTTCGCTTCCGATACCTCGACAACATCTACAGCTACAGCTACTTCTATCGAGCTGGACTATTCCTCCCTGCAAACCCCACTCTGTATCGACACCCTTATGCCGGCCTTCAGGAACGTACAATATGACCGTCCCTCGTATCGATCAATATCACCACAACCGCCATCGCCCAGATCGCATTGATCCTAGGCTGCATCGTCAAAGATGCCGTACTGAAGATCACGACTCAGCATTCTGTTTTTGTTCAAAAATTGGATACCACCTTGCATCCCTCAGCAAATGAGCTGAGGGCAGATTTGTTTTTCTGCAGACTAGACCGAGAATGATTCCCTTTTGTTTGACTTTTTGAAACGTGGAATACGAATATGTCGGATCTCGGCAGCAACCACTTCAAACTGGAGAAGCGGTTTATCCCATCGCCAGGGCTATACCATCATAGAGCGGATGATTCACAGAGGGACACAATACTCTGGTACATATCTAGATGATCAGGTTATTGGGACTGAGAGTCTTGAAAGCCTCGAGTCTAATTAATTTATGGCCGATGTACATAGGTACTATATGGAAAACACAATACCCCCCAATTGTTGTTACAGTCAACGCCAGAGTTCCCTCGTTATTGTCATGAATCATTTTCGTTCGTATCTCCAGCTCAATCCATCTCCCACCACATAACATCCTCTTCTTGGTAGGGCACGCTGATCTCAAAGTTTCGCTCCATAGTAGTCATGGAATTCTCCATGACGAGTAGCTCCACACGTGCCATGGCTTTTCCGTTACCCGTCCGCTTGGCCACCATGTAATGCGCCATGAGCTCGGCGTGCCGCCTTTCGTAGTCCTGCCGAACACGGCGCCTCCGGGCCGCCGGATCGCACGCGGCGCACGTGTCGTTGAGGTGCTGGACTTTGACGTTGGGAGTGCATGGGCGAGAGTTGGAGCGGGAGCGCATACCGCATGTAGTGGCACAATTTGTGAATGTGTGGCCGCAAGCCATTGTTGTCTTGATGCTTGTACACATGGTTGATTGCGATTGAGTTTATATAATGCTCGGTAGGAGTTCTTCGCCAAATACAAGTGCAGTCGTTGTGGAAATCGTGTATCAATGGTGACAGGCAAAGAGCATAAAATATGTTTGTGACTCTTTGTTGTCCTGAGCTTGGTTGTGGGCGAAGCCACACATTTAAGGTAAGTATCTACACGTTGAAAGATGATAAAACTCAAAAGAGACCAATTTCCAAGAATTATCAGTCTTGTGCCTTCTTTTTGATCCTTTTCACAATCGTAGAGATGGGTCCCCTGTCCAGATTGTACGTCGTGGATGTCGCATGATGATCATGGCACTTATAGGCTTCACCGCCACCCTACGCCTCACAAAAGGGACGGAAAAATCGATCAAAAGATATCACTTGAATGTGACAGTGGCAGATATACGGTGAGACACTGGATCAGCTAATCGGGTCACATCTGAGTCATGATGGTATGAAAGTAAATTGTTATTGTTTTACATTATGTATTCTAAAGTATGCCGTTGTGTCTCGTTCCAGAATGAGAGGAGTTTCTAAATCGCTAGCCTCAACCGTCTTCGTACCCTTGAAGGGTTTCACCGTGCTTGCCCATCATGACTCCTCCGACTTCTGCTCCTTCTGAGTGTTCCCAGCCTCTGGCGATGACTCGGTCTTGGGTTTGATACTCCTCCATTCTACACATAGCGCGCAGACGAGCTGGGCCAAGGCCAAGGCCAGACTAACGAAGAAGATGCGTGTAATAGCGTAGTTGTAGGCATCTGCCACTCTGGGCATATACTCTGATGGCACCACCTTATTGAGGTCTGTGGCGCCTGTGCCGACAACAGTTTGGGGGTCAAGGCCTGGGATCCCAGACAGACGCTCCATCAGACGCCCGTTGAGGACACTCTGCCCAACAGAAACGAAGATGGAACCACCGATCTGCTGAGCAAAGAAGGTGATGGAGACACCTATGGAAATGTCCTCCTTGGGAAGTGTTGCCTGGACAGCAAGGCCGGCGGTCTGCATTCCAAGACCGAGGCCAAAACCGACTAGAAATTGGTAGGCAATCCAATGTGGTGAGCCCGTATCTGGCTTGAAGGTGGTCAAGAGCCCCTGGCCAATAGCCATGACACACGGGCATGCTATCATGGTAGGGACGTAGTAGCCAATACGCTGGGTAACGGCAGCAGAGACAATGCTAGCAACGACAAGACTCAGCACGAGAGGGATGGTGTAGACGCCGGAGTCAACTGGGCTAACGCCCTTGGTAGTCTGGACTGAACATTGGTTAGTATAAAGCTTAAGATACCACAGGGGGGGATATTTACACCACAGGGGGAGATAGTAAACGACAAGCATCATGCCACCGCCGGCACAAAACATAAACCATGCAGACGCCAACATAGTCCGTTGGGTGATGACCTTGGCAGGGATCGTCGCAGTCTTGGGCATCTTGACCTGTACAATGGCAAAGGCAACGATTGTGAGACCGAAGAGCACAAAGAGCAGGATAATTCGCCAGCTGCCCCAAGAATAAGTCGAGCCACCCCATTGAAGTGCAAGGATGAGGCAGACCATAGATGGGACGAAGAAGAATGTCCCGAGCGGATCGAGGCGAGTGATGTGCTTGAGAGCGGGAACAGATTCATGCTTCTTGTCTGAGATTTTGAGGAAGAAGAACAGGAAGACGGAGGCAACCGCCCCTATAGGGAGATTCATGTAGAAGCACCACCTCCAAGTGGCATGCTGGGTGAAGACTCCGCCAAGGAGGGGGCCAACAACTGATGAGACGCCAAAGATCATACCAAACATTGCTGTAAGCACGTCAGCCATTGCTCTCGAAGTCACGGTGGAGGGGAGGGGACACTCACATTGAAACATAGGCCGCTTGTGGAGAGGTATCATGGGAATGATAGACATCATGGAACCAGTCATGATGCCAGCTGAACCTATACCAGCAATCGCCCGTCCCACTATGAAGGCGACAGAGTTGGGAGCAGCACCACAGATCGCAGACCCAATCTCAAAAAGCAAGATACAACTAAGAAACGTCTTTCTCAAGTCGTAGAAGCGGTAGATACGACCAAAGATGAGCTGAAAGGCAGCCGTGGTAAGCATGTACGAGGAGCCATACCATCCAATATCGCCAAGGCTCTGGAAATCGTTTGTGATTTGGGGGATGGCAGTAGCGATAATTGTACGATCGAGCGCGATGAGAAACATGGAAGCAAGGACGGAGATAATAATGAGCCAAAACTTGAGCGTCTTTGGCTTGAAGTTGTCGATAGCTTCCTGATCGATGGCTGCATGTTTGGAGGTTGCAGTCTCAACTTTGGAGTCATTTGTGGGTTCTTGTTGATTGGTCGGACATGACTGGGACTTCTCGCCTTGCATAGATGGCCCGAAGTTCGAGTTGTAAGGAGTTTGCTGTTCGGCTGATGAGAGTGAGTCGAGTGACTTGCGATGTGGAAGATGCGAGTCTGTCTTGTCAGGGGGGGACATGGCTGAGGATGTTGCGTGATACTCTAATGGATAGAAAAATGAGATGTTAGGAAGAGTATAGAGTATCTGTGCCAGTTAGAGAGAGAGAGAGAGAGAGAGAGAGAGAGAGAGAGAGAGAGAGAGAGAAAGTCATTGAGCGATGTTTACGTTGAGCAAAGTGAAGCCATTATTGCATTGGATATTGCCCTAGATATATATCTACCTACACTCTACACTGCGAGGTGATCATGGGACGGACTGAGAACTAGCGGCATGATCTAGAGGAGATTTTGCGCGTAGCAAGTGCATTTTCGGTCAATAGTTACTGAGTAGAAAGCACTATCCCACCCGAGAGAAGCAATTTGATGCTAAGAAGGCCCCGAGAGTAAAACGGTGAAGCAATAACGTCGGATCCGGAGATGACGGAGCTATGCCCCATGGGGAACAAAAAGTCGCGACTGCCAAGCACGTTCCCCTCCTCGGGACCGACGGACAGGAGCTACCTTCAACACTCGCACCTTTTCCTGCTTCTATCTGCGGGTGATTCTCTTCCAGCTCCTTTTATTCTGATTTGTTTTGGTTATCGACATTGAATTGACTCGCGGACGTGCAGTAAGTATATGCCTCAATCAACAGATCCGGACGCAGGAAAGAGAGGGATAAGATTATGCCCCCAACATCAAGAGCTCGGCTAAGAGGAGTAAAGTTCCCGCAGCCTCGGGCCCGACGGGAAGAGCTCGTTATAGTCACGGCCTTACACTTATTACAGTCTTAGACTACTTGCGCGAGGAAACGAAAGGGGAGCAAACGACAACACATCTGTCCCATTGCATGCCGACCTGTCACTGGCCGCAAGCCGTTGGATCAGGTCCTGGGTTCCTGACTCTCATCCCTACAGACAAAGAGCCAGAGCCGCCACCCATTAGCCCTACCGCACAGCTGAGGGCTGAAAGAGACTTGCAGCTGAGCTGAACCCGAGTCTCCTCAAACTCTGGACAGACACCCCTTTTGGACCTATCCCGGCCCCTTCCGTTCGGCGCCACTTGTTTACAGCTGTGCTACAGCTACGGGCTCAAACTGTCTCAGCACCCACTCCGGGCCCGACACCTCCTTTGCCCGGTGCCGTTCTGCTCCGGGACACGGAACGCCTTACCCACTCTATCAGACCCAGAACAGCCGATCCTTCTGTGCCCGGCCGTCTACTCGCCCGGCCGTCTACTCGCCCGGCCGTCTAATACCGCTTGGCCATGCCCTATCCTAATGGCATACCCGGTGTCCCCGGCTCAGCCCCGCAGCAGCTCCAAGCACAACAACCCCAAGCACAACAACTTCAGGATCCTTTGGCCATCAAGCTAACTCGAGGCACCAGCTGCGTCCTCTGCCAGCAGCGCAAGGTCCGTTGCGACAAAAACAAACCATGCGCCAACTGTGTCAAGGCAAAGGTAGAATGCCGCGTTATTCCTCCTCAGCCTCCTCGTCGGCGCAAGAAGCGGCTCCAGGAGAAAGATTTGATTGATCGTCTTAAGAAATACGAAAACCTTCTGGCCGAACACGGGGTCAAGGTTGATGCCATCGGTCATGAGCTGAGACCTGATGGTCATCCAGGCGAGGACGTTGATGAACTGGAGAACGACTTCGAAGGGCTCAAGACGACTCCTGAAGCGAGCTCATCCCCTGCCCCATCTCATGCAGAGCAACGGTAAGCATCCCGTAGAGCAGGTTCAACTTCATCCTTCAAGTCGCTGTTGTTTACACTCTTATAGCACTGGTGGCGGGGCATGGTTTTCTTATCACAAAGAGGTATCTTACCACTTCATCTCTACCAATTGGTACAGCAATCTAACCTCCTACGTAGTTTAGAGCAAGTGAGCATATGCTTCAGGATTCATCCGATGAGGAACCTGAAGTGGGTTCCTCCATTCATCGCGCCTTTGATCGCATGTTTGCTACTGATGGCTTTCCCTTCATCATCGGAGCTGCCCCGGGCCCTATCACTAACCTCCATCCCTCTACAATACACATCTTCCAGTTGTGGCAAATATACATCGACAACATAAACCCGCTGCTCAAGATAACGCACGTTCCTACCGTTCAAGGGCAGATCATCGAGGCAAGCTCTGACATTGAAAATGCGCCAAAGAATATTGAGGCTCTCATGTTCGCCATGTACCTCATGGCAATCACGTCGCTCGAGGATGCCGATGTCTACAGGAGGTTTCACCAGTCTAAGAAAGAACTCTTGGCGAGATATCATGCTGGTACCCAGCAAGCGCTCACACAAGCTGGGTTCATGCGAGTCAACGACCCTATTCTCCTACAGGCCTATATCCTCTACCTTGTAAGTTTACCCCCAGCTTCATGTTCGTGTTGTCATGTACTAACTTTTGTTAAGTTTGCTGTTCGGTGGTTCGTCGATCCTCGCCAAGTTTTCTGCCTTATCGGATTAGCTGTTCGTATTGCCCAGCGAATGGGCCTTCACCGCGATCCAGCCCAGTTCGGTTTACCACCCTTCGAGGTTGAGCAGCGTCGCCGGCTGTGGTGGACACTTGTGGGATACGATCGACGATTAGGAGAAATGGCAGGGTCAACAGTCACTGCTCTCTCTACCGGCGGCGATTGTAAGATACCCATGAACGTCAACGACTCAGACTTGCACATCGACGGTAAAGAGTTTCCTACACCACACTCTGGACCAACCGAGATGCTATTCTCCCTTACGAGAGTTGAGCTTGCCATGGCGGTTTCAAGCGACAGCAACCGCGACAGCTACAAGATGAACAACACGGACAAGAGTCCTGGAGGAACCCCTTCTTCTAGGAATCAAGCTACAATCCGTCTTGCTGGCCAGGACGGTCCTATCTATACCCTGGAGGGTTACTGTGCACACATGGAGGGCACATATCTCAGCCAATGTGATCCCAAGATTCCTCTACACTTTTTCACTCTTACAATGACTCGCCAAGCCATGTGCAAGATGCGCATCATTAGCTTTCTTGTTCGCATGCACAGCAACGACGACAACATCCCACTCAAGGATATTGAAAAGGATAGCCTTTTCCTACAAGCTACGCAAATGATTGAGTACGACAACATCGTCCAGTCCTCCGAGTCTCTACGTCCCTTCAAATGGTATTCAATGCACCACTTCCCTTTCCCCGCCTACATGTTTCTTGTTCAGGAGTTACGCCACCGTGTCGCTGGTCCTATGGTGGAGCGGGCGTGGGACGCCATAGAACGGAACCACGACCTGCGTGGTCTTCTCAACAACTACCATAACCCCATGCATGTCGCGTTTGGCGGTCACTTTGTCAAAGCCTGGGATGCTCATGAAGCTGCCATGATTGCTGCTGGTAGACAGGTTCGCCGACCAGCGTTTCTGGAGCCCTTGCGTGAGCGTGTTGCCGCTCGTCGCCAAGCAAAACGCGCGAACCGTCCCGATCCGAACCTTTCCCAACCCCAGATCGGCGTTCCACGCTCTCAGGTCACAACACCCTCCTCCACAGGGTTTGCCCCTTCTGTTGGCCATATGACCCCTGGGACCGTGCATCACGGACAGCGAGCAAACTCGGGCTCTGTCGCCTCTTCAAGCGACGAGCCTGGCGAGATGGACTGGACCTTCATGATGTCGGGCTATAATGATACCGCCAGCTTTACCCCAATGGGCGGGTTTGGAAGCTTTAGTGGCGGGTTTGGCAGAGGCGTGCCCGGTATGCCACCTGGGATGGGAGGCCCGGGGCGTGGGCCTCCAGGAAGGCCTCCGGGAGGTCCTATGTTCGGTGGAAATTAGAACAACGAGAACAACTGCGATGGGATACGACACGTGAGCGTCTGTTTGTTTCATTTGTTTTTCTTTTTTCCCAGGTGGAATATGAAGCCTTGTCTTGGATATGTTTGTTTCTAAGACTTGGACAGAATACATGAAGTTGTTTTTGTTCTCTCAAAACGACCTTTGATATTTCCAGTAGTCACATTGTAAGATCATATACGAATACGGAATAATGAACGATTCAGCATAAAGGACAGTATGGGCATGTATCTCATCTCTGCATCACGGACATAGATAATTTCGAATCAGCTGCACAAAGCTCGAATTTTGAGATGTACGGATACAGTTTATGAACTTGACGTGTGCTTGAGACTCATCGCGAACATTTACCACAATCTGATATTGACAAGAATCACAGATGCAGCAGTTACATCGCACAATTAACGATGATAGGCTGGGAGTGTAAATCGCCTGTCAAACCGAGTATTGTAGATCGCTCATGAAAGCGCGCTAATATCTTTCATCTCCAGAATACTGGGGTATCGTGCGTAGGTTGTCAAGTCTCGACTATCGTCCCTCAAAGATGGCCCGGCTTCCAACCCCAGTCTCTCTTCCCTTAGGCCAAAAGCCGAGTCGGTATTCGAGTGCAGCCTAGACAGCTAGCTAGGAATCTGCAGATCCCCCTCACCCGTGTCACACTGCCGTTCTCTAGTTCGATATCCAGCATGAGCCACGGCGGGCTGATCAGTCAAGGTTCTGTGACAGATCATTGTTTGCTTGTGTTGCGTTTCTACAGCTTGAAATCGTCATGCAAGGTAACCTCGGCCCCGACCAAATTGTCTGACAGTTGGCTGGTGTTGCACAGCTCAAGCAAAGGCACAAGCATCATGCATGCTGACAATTCTTGACTCAATCTTGGGTGGAAGTTTGCCAGCAGGGCTAAACTTTTGAGAAACGTAGCATTTTGACGAAATTTGCTCCATGCTCTTTCCGTGTCATAGCGGCTTCTGTGCCCAGCAGTCAATCCAGTCGAGTTGTGCGTGAATGCGAGTATTGTTGAGGGCTTCGAAAACGCTGTGCCCAAGCTCACATGCCTCTTCCTCTGAAAGTCCCATGATATCTGGGCGACCCAGCATGGCCGTCACCCATTCTTCGAGAATACTTTGGGTGAATATCCCCATCTCTCGCATCTTGGCTTCCTGATGCCACCGCCCTACGGGTGTATATGAGTGCCGCTCATTGACATTGACGAAGCCGGCAGCGTCAAGTGTCTCAACAATCTGACAAGGAAACCGTAAGTTCCAGCCATATAGTGTGGTAAACGGTCCTTCGACGAGACGGTAGAATTTGTTCATGGGGTGGTCATCGCCAGCAGTGCCGTCAACGGAAAACACAAACGGGACGATCTCGTGTATCTCAATCCAAGCGCCTGGTCTCAGTTTCCTAGGAGCATTCGATGAGTGGATGTGGCGACAAATTTTACAATGCTCTAACTTACTCAAAGGCCCTTTCCAATAGCTGCCTCGGTTTACGCAGAGTCTGCAACAAGGCTCTGACATGAATCAAATCTGCATTGGCGTAAATGCTCGTCCAAGGGCGGTTTTCGTCCTCCAGATCTTCCACTCGGAATTCAACGTTTGGAGGGGTCCAATGTGGTTGGATGGGCGAAAGGTCCGTTCCGATAACACGTGCGCTGGGGAAGTTTTCTGCGACTGAGATGGACTCAGAGTCAGCTCGAGGGCGGGTTGTTTCAGACTGATAAACGGACCATCTTGTGCCCACATGCCAACACCGGTACCGAGATCAACCATCTTTTGAGGGTTATCCCCGACTGGGGCCAAGAATAGCTTGCCGTCCATCAGGTAATCCAGATACAGCTTGTGCTTCAGACCTTCGCGAACCTGCTCAGCGTCATCGTTTGGCAAGCCATAACGACCGCGCAGGAAGCCTTGATATCGCCTAACAGATCAGCGCTCAGCAATATGACGCAATCGATGGCCGGCAACTCACCTTCCATGTTCGTATGAATAAAGTTCCCTTGTGTTGACTGATGTGAACTCGGAGGTTGCTAAAGAATCCCCGTAGTCTGATGTTGGGTCGTCTTCGGGGTCATTGTGATCCATTGCTAAGGAGCGTCTGCTTCAATATTCCTTTGGGGGCTGTACTCAAGAAGAGACAATTATGATGGGAGAGGAGTAACGTTGGACGAGAATACATGAGCACGCCACGGAAAACACAAGGCTCAAGCGGATAGGTAGCAGTAAGCTGAGAGGAGGGCAATATGCTGGTGACCGAAAGCTGGCCCCGAGGGAAGGGTACGCGTGCCGCAGGGGAACTCTGTGCCAAATGATATATGACAGGGAGGGTTCAAAAAGATAAAGTGTAGTACTTCATGCGTAGCTGGGGATTGATGAGAGGTTGTACAAGACCAAGACCAAGACCAAGACCCAGCAACCCGGACTGTGTGGAGGAGGCTAGTATCCAGCCATTCCCAGGGGAACGGAAGGGAGGGAGGAAGACCCAGAAGCCTCCCAGAAGACCGGTAAGTTGGTGACAAACAAGATGGTGCTGGGCTCTCAGCTCTTCAGCCAAGCGGCATGGCCCCAAGCCGTCGGGACAAAGCGAAACTCTTTTCACACAATGATCGGCGGCCGTAATGCGACCCAATTGTGACGTGGTCAAGCGAGTGTGAAGCAGCTCGACCAGTCGAAACGAAACAAATGAACGCAGTAAGAATAGCTTACGCGAAGAGGGTCGCGCCGAAGAAATAGAATTCTGAGTGGCAGCCTGAGACTGAGCAGTTCAAATCTTAGTGGGGATCTGGCCGTGATGCGTTAATTCACGCAACTTAAGCAGAGCAAGCAAGTAAGTAGAGAGTCCGATGGGGGTGCTGCACAGCACAGGTGGGCCAGATGAAAGGAGCAGTCTCCATTTCTTTGGAGCCCTCACTTCGGAGCGGAAGACGTGCAGGACGGACTGCAAAGTGCACAACACTCTCAACCCGATTGCAACTCATTCCGTTCCGTAGCAATCAGGTTACTGGTTAATAATTAACTACTCCAGGGAACACCAAGACTGGCTGGAAGTGCGGGCCGTAGCACCATATCTGCCGTGTTTTACCAAATCATTGAGCTCGGAAAGCAAAAAGCCGCCTCCGACGAAACTATCAACTTGGGTCGCTGGGCTCTGAGGGAAGCTCAAGTGGGTGCTATCACCAGATCTTGCTCCATAGGTACGGAGTATAGGATGCCATTCAGGGAAAAGACAAAGAAGACGTCGAGTATCGAAGGCTGGAAATTGACAGCGCTGATGAAGCGAAGCCAAAGAGGCGCTTTCAACGCAATTTAACATCCATGGGTGATACTGCGCCTTGTTGAAGCCTCAGACTACCTTACCAAACAAGGGAAATGAGTTCGAGGTTTCGGACAGGCCGTTTGAGATATCCGAGCTGGCTTGATTGGTTTGCGATTTGCGATTTGCGATTTGCGATTTGCGATTTGCAGAAGGCCCATGCCACCATTAGCTCAATGACGATCCGGCTTTATTAAGCCGAGTTCAAAGTAGGGTTCTTTGAGTCGACTGTATGAGGATTCTAGGATTTCTGGTCGAGGAAGTAGGAAGATGTGGACTAAAGAAACAGAGGTGGAAGAAGCAGGCGGATAAACGGGCAGGGGTCAGTGGAATATGGATCCACACCTTCCTCATTGTCAGTACCTACCTCTTTAGTTGCTCGCATCTTGTCATCAACAGATAACCAGGTACCTCCCAGACGAACTGGTAGTTTAAATTCCCGTGCAATATGTTAGACGCCAAGTGCATATTCACTACCATGGCCCACTCTCTCTTCCCGTTGCAGTTTTTGTTTCATAGTTGGAGTGTATCTTCGGCTTACAACCGAGTACCAAGAATGGAAGGAGGGGCAGGCACCGCTGCAAGCTGCTTCCGCGTCGTTGGCCAATTTATAACCTTGCTAATAAGGCGGGAAAGCGCGTCATGCAGTCGAGTCGCGTCGCCAAAAACACGTCCCACCCAAATTGAATTTCAATTCAACGTCTGAGCAACGTAATGCATCCCATTGCAACTGGACTCACACATATTGATCGGTACGATATAACATAACGATAACGTCGTATATTTCCACGCCTTGGTTGTCTCTTTTTC
This sequence comes from Fusarium nurragi, assembly GCA_012977755.1. Classification (NCBI taxonomy): domain Eukaryota; kingdom Fungi; phylum Ascomycota; class Sordariomycetes; order Hypocreales; family Nectriaceae; genus Fusarium; species Fusarium nurragi. The sequence continues at coordinate 23,234 of JAALXI010000290.1, read as the reverse complement.
TCACTGCATTGATTGGTGTATTCTCAATCCAACCCTTTGTTATACCATATTTTTACGACTTCTCGACCTTTCCTCCCTGGCTATCTACTTTACGCGGCTCCTCGATACTCGCGTCTCGATTACACACCCCTTGACTACTCGACCTCATTCCAAGTTCCATCGATCATACGCTCATGAAATCTGCACCATACTGTCATAGCGATCGCACCGCTGCTACGTCCCCGCCGTCATGTATCTTCCACGGTCGCTGATCTCGAAACTATACACCCATCTCCAGCAGACACGACATCCGCTCTCCCCACCTGTACTTATACTCGTTGCTCTTGAACCCGATGCTCTTTGTGCTTGCAGAATTCTCACTCGACTACTCAAACATGATTATATTCCTCACAAGATCCAACCCGTTGCTGGGTATACAGATCTTGAGAAGGCAGGTCGGGAACTGGTCATGCCTATGATGGAGTCTCAGGGAGGCAGTGGTGGTGTCGTTGTATGTCTCGGCGTAGGAGGCATGGTTGACTTGGGACCACTCCTTGGGCTTGAGCCTGAAGGTGACGATGCCCCTTATAGTGGCGTCGAGGTTTGGGTCATGGACGCTCACCGACCATGGAACCTGGGCAACGTTTTTGGCGGGTTCCCCCTCGATCCTGCAACCGATCTTTCCTCGTCTTATCAATCAAGGAGCCCTGCAGGAGTTGATGGTGGGAAAATCACGCGAGTGTTCAATCCTGGTAAAGGTGGTGTCATTGTCTTCGATGATGGCGATATCGACGAAGATATGGAGACCGAACGCAACGCATACCTTGCCTTGATAGACATGCCTGATATTGATGACGATGGGGACGATCTTGGAGATACCGATGACGAAGATGAAGAGGAGAACCTTGATAATGTCACCCAGGAACCAGCCCATGCGGGTCAAAAACGAAAAAGCTGGTCGGACGGAGATGACGATAGCGATGATGACAGACCTCGACAACGGCGGAGAAGTAACTCCGTATGTATTCCAACTACCTTGCACTGAACCCAACTGACATCAGATGCAGTCCAGCCCTATTCCGGAATCACCACGACGCCCACAGCAAAGGGGGCTCATCTCTTTACAACAACTTGATCTCGGGCTGTCAAGCGATCCAGTTGAGCCACCCTCTGGAGCACAACCGCCTACAGGTCCGTCGGCGCGTGCACTACGAAGACGACTACTGCGAATGCGAGAAAAAAATGAAGCTATCCTGCACCAATACTACAAGATGGGTTCATCTTTCTCCGAGCCGTTATCGTCGATGATGTATTCGCTTGCTTCCGAGCTGGGTAGAGAAGACAACGACCTGCTATGGTTGACAATCGTGGGCGTTACATCCATGGAGCTATACGGCCGTTCGTCAGCAGGCCTTTCTGCACCTGTCCGGCAAAGCGATAAGAGTCGCCCAACAGGCTGGCTAGGGACCAGGGGAACTAGGATACGCCAGCTACTCCGTGACGAGGTCAGACGTTTGAATCCACCAGAAATCACAAACGGGCGTGTCGCTGTGGAAAATACAGGCGTGATTCCTACTACAGCGAGGAACCCAGAAGACACAGGAATTCGCCTGTCCCCTGAACCTAGGTTCCTGCTCATCCGGCACTGGAGCCTTTACGACAGCATGTTGCATTCACCATATCTCTTTTCTCGCCTCAAGACGTGGAGTGAAACGGGAATCAAGCGACTTCACAAGTTACTTGCTAAGATGGGAGTCAGCTTAGCCCAGTGCAAGCAGAGCTATACTCACATGGACATGATGCTAAAGCGCGAGCTCAGAGCAAAATTACTGAAATACGGTTCACTTTACAACCTCGACGAGATGGTGCCATCAGTCGATACGGACGGTAAAGACCGCGGTGGTGCCAAGGATGGATGGGGTTTTGTTCGAAGTTGGGGATGGCGAGCAACATTAAGTGCCCAGGACGTGGGTGTTGTTATTGGTGCACTCCTGGAGGTCGGAAAGCATGCTCAGAATACAGACTCAGCTGTAGCTGCAAGCCAGCCTGCTCGAGATATTGAGGAAGAGGTTGATTTTGCAGCCCAGGGACAGGAATGGATTGACAGGTTTTGGGAGGCATACGATGCGCTTGAAAAGTAAGTACATGCCTGTTCTCGATTTTGTTCCACAACCGCTGACTTTCATGATAGCATCGACGCGCTGAAGGCCGGTCTCCCTACTGCTCAGTTTCTTCACCGCGCAATCTACCGAACGGGAACATCTCTTATTAACAAGAAGCAAATCAAACACCTTCGAGCATTCCGCATGTGTGTGGTCAAGGAGGGCCCCGACGTTTCGCTTTTCACTCACCCCGCAGCTCTCACCAAGTTGTCACTCTGGTTAGGCGAAGCCCTTGCAGAACAAGAGAGGGAAGCTCACGGCAAGCTATCACATGGTGGTCGTGGTACACCCCTTGTCGTCGCTGGTCTCAACGAGAAACGTGGTGTGTATGTTGTGGTGGGCACTGGCGGAGGAGGCGGCCCAGATACTACGCTGCTTGATAGAGAAGCCGCCAAACAACGGAAAGCAGAAAGAGAAGCAAAGCTCAAGAAGAAAGAAGAGTTACGGCTGGCAAAGCAAAAGGTCCGAGAGGATAAGCGCGCAGCCCGACGAGACGCGGGTGACGACGAAGACGAACTGGAGACGGAATCAGAGAACTCGGATAGCTCGGACTCTGACGCATCAGATGACGAAGACGTCGAGCGCGAAAAGGGCTACGGCCTCAACAAGTTTGGTATCGCATTTCAAGAGGTTGTCGCAGAAACGAACACGCGGGTGCGGATCGATAGCTTCGAGCATTGCGTAGTAGAGGTGAAGAAGGAGGATCTTGGCGGTTTCCTCGAGAGCCTAAGTATGAAGGTTGTTGTAGGTTGAAGATTGGAGGTAATGACATGGTTGGTTGCGGACTGTTATGATTGTGTACACGGGTGTCGTTCCGGGAGATGCAAGCGAAGGAGATGGTTTTTTCCTTCTTTTTTTTCCTTTTCTTTTTTCTCTCTCTTTCGGATTGGATATCTGCCAAGCTGGCAGACGGATAGGAGTAAGAAGGCATCATGATTTGGGACAGATAGCACGCATGGGTGGAACTATGGTTAAGATACCTCAAACCAAGGCTTACCTTGGGAATATCTGTTAAGTACCAAACACTTGGATTTTTATGTTTCATCATGAGGGTTGTGACAGAGATGAGATGTATGAAAGGGTATGGAGCATCATAGGATGGCGACTTGGGCAGCCTGAGCGAGCTGGTACGTGAGGCCTCTGACAGCTGGAAAACAACATGTCAACTTGAGCTAGGAGGTGTCAGTCCTGAGACTTATATATATATCAGGCAGCAATGGATATACTGTTCAACTACAGTGTTTGATACGATGCCATGGCTGATCCTGGTTGTCGAGGAACCAAAGAAGGCATAGTTAGAGCCAACGAGTGCTTAAACAAGAGCAGGGGGTCGTGTCGCATGTCATCCTGAGCTTCTGCTTGGAAGCTAGCTAGATAAGGTGAGGCAGCGTTTAGTCGAGGTGGGCGCAGCACAAAAAGCTTATTGACGATAGAGTGGTTAGGCGCCGACTTGGCTGACGCATGATCGCCGAGGGTTACACTAACGTCAACTACGTACATACTGTAGATATGCCTCTCAGGACCGGCACAGCCACACACCGCTCGCTGCACGCGCAACCGGGTCGCCACGCTTGGAGAAATCGAAAAAAGACACAGCCCGCCTCCGAGATCGTTGCTGTGGCTACAGATTGGAGAGGCAGCTGATATCGGGCTACTCCGTAGTACGTACTCCGTAGGGGGACCGGGGAGTTGCGACATGGAAGCCCGTACCACTGTAGAGAGACGGTACGGTATTTGTCCGCTAGATAACCTCAGATCTTATGCTTGGATCTGTTGGTTATCGCTCGTCATTGCAACTGAAAGAAAAACAAGATTTCTACCGGCTTACCAATTGGCTGGATGGCATCACCGGCCACTTACAGGCTACAGCGGGGTTCCCGGTCTAGAGTTCAGAACCCCGCCCCCACTATACTTGAGCCAGGCACTGCACTGAGACCCCTATGATCTACTGGACGATGCGCTGGACTCTACGCCCGGCGGAGTTGTTGCCCTCCTTCGCCCTCGTGCTCTCTTCCCAGTCTGACAATGGGCTCGCACTCGCACATTCTAGCGGCCTCCACTTCCACGACGTAGTTGTTCCATCTCCTCTTGTCACTACCCAATCTTGCTTTACTCTATTGCACAGCTGTACTTTTTTCCTCCTCCCCTTAAAACAACTTGAACTTCATTCTCACCTCTGGTCTCTCACACGATTGCCACTATTCCCCCTGCTTATAACTGTTGTTCGACCCTGAGAGCTTAAATAGCCTTCCCCTCATTAAGCGCCTCGCTTCCCTACGTTTACCGCGCTCCCAGCCCCGACGTAACCTACTTCATTCTCAACCCTCCAGCCATCGACATCCCATCCATCTACCCCGATTTTCCCTGATAAGCGACCTTCAAGGAGACCGAGCTCATACTCGTTCTCGTCGACTCCGCTCTACAATCCTGCGCTCCTGTCGAGATAAGAGGTATCCCTGGACGTCCAAGTATTGTTCGACCATCGCGCAATTCGCGCTCTCTACCCTCGTCCCCCGCCGATAACAACCCTAAAGCCGAGACATCATGGGTAAATCGTAAGTCAATCCCTGGCTCGTTTCTGCTGTCTTGAGGGATCGCTTTACAGCATTCTTTTGCTGTCTACCACCTCCGTCTCTTCGGGTGACGCTGCGTCACTTGCACCCAGAATCTCACCGGGCGCAAGCGCATTTGTCAACCTCGGGTCCCCGCGGAAGCTAGCAACCGACGTCATTATACCTTGGGACCAACCCCATCGCCATGATAGCTCAGTACTGGTACTAACCACCACTGTGCCTTTCTAGACAGTCCAAGCTCTCGCAAGATCAGCTCGTCGAGCTTCAAAAGTCGACCCATTTCGACAAGAAGGAGCTGCAGCAATGGTACAAGGGTAAGTTCATGTCGCTCACGCGGTCCCCTACTTGGTTGGTCTGCACCGTCCGCACACCCCAAAGTCAAGACCACTTCGCTTTATGAGAATGAGTACCTGATACCAGTAATAGGTTTTCTCAAGGACTGCCCGTCAGGCACACTCACCAAGGAGGAGTTCCAAAAGATTTACAGACAATTCTTCCCATTCGGAGATCCGAGCTCATTTGCCGACTATGTATTCAATGTTTTCGATAGCGACAAGTCGGGCACCATCGACTTTAAAGAATTCATTTGCGCGCTGAGTGTTACTAGTAGAGGCAAGATGGAAGACAAGCTAGACTGGGCCTTCCAGTTATACGACATCGACGGTGATGGAAAGATTAGCTACGATGAGATGCTCAAGATTGTCGAAGCTATCTACAAGATGGTGAGTGCCGATGTAAAACCTGGGAGCAGTTTCATGTTCTCTGAACATTCCCTTGGACGTACACCACAGAATAAGTCCTTAATAACCGTGTATAGGTCGGTTCCATGGTCAAATTACCCGAAGACGAAGATACCCCCGAGAAGCGAGTGAAGAAGATCTTCCGCATGATGGACAAGGACGAAAACGGCAGCCTAGACATGGAAGAGTTCAAGGAGGGTAGCAAACGGGATGAGACCATTGTCTCAGCGCTATCCCTCTACGACGGTTTGGTATAGGAGGAGTAAGATCTCACCAACAGAGCCACGAACAGAACACGATCGAGTTAAGGGAAAGAGAAACAATACGAATGAAAAGAAGGACCTATGGGTGCCATGTTTGGCCAGGAGTGTGAGGAGCTTTTGTCTTTTTGCTTTTCCTGTTTACCCTCGAACTAAGGGCACGGCATGACCTCTTGTTTTACAAGGGATCGTGGGGAGGTCTATGATTATGGAATAAATCACCGTGCACCTGTTTGAACAAAGCGTTTGTGTTTCTTCTATCGTGAACGTCTGGGATGGAATTCATGCCTCCATGAGAGAGGTGTGCTGAGATGGGAAGATCGCCCCTAGAGACTTATTTGCCGTCGTTTTGTTTTGTCTTGGATAGTGAGTGAGTTTGAGCGATTGCACATATTGCTGAGGAATACGGAATGAGTTGGCTTACAGGTGAATTTGTTATATTACGAACTATCCCTATTTTCCATGGTGACCAGACGTTTACGTGATTCGTTCGATCATGAAATGTGAGTACGTAGTGCATGGAAACATGGGATCCACTTACATTCAGCTCCTAATTACACTCGTTTAAGTTTAGTATCATAAGTCATCTCCATATCTTGAAACGTTGTCAACTACATGCTCTCTAAGCAACATCACACAAAATACTCATTTTATATCCCATCCTTAAATTTCTCTAGAGCCCGGCATTGCTCGGATGTTTCCCGCAATGGATTCTCTTGGTGATATCCTGTCAAGTCTAGAGCCAGAAGTGGAAGACGCCGAAGAAGGTAGACTAAGCTTACAAGATCCTTCACTCTCATGCACACCTCACTAACATGGGAAGAAACGTTTGTGCTCTACTCTCAACCTATCCCGTCTATGAGCCTTGGCTTCGTCGACGCTCACGCTTCCTCGGTTGAAGTCTCGGTTGGCGATCGGGACTATACTATCCACCAGTCTCCCACCGTTCTTTCGTCCTCGCGATCAGGTGGTACAACTGGCGCCGGTGAGTTCTCTCCCCTTGCACATTCTTGTAGGAAGAAGACACTGACATAAGGCATAGTCATATGGAATATAGCACCTAGCTTCGCCACATGGCTCGCCTCCCCCTCTAACTCGATTCTCACCACTCCCATCCTCACAGATGCCTCCATCCTCGAGCTCGGCTGTGGCATCTCCCCCCTGACTGCCCTAGCCCTCGGTCCGCGCGTGGCTCGCTACGTGCTCACCGACCAGTCGTACGTTCAGCGTCTTGTCCAGCGCAACCTCGACGAGAATGTCGCCTCGGCGTTTGGTTCAGGAACGTCTGCGCCTACTGGTAGTCGTGGCAGAAAGAAGAAAAATGACCGCGGCCAAGGGCATGGCACAGCCCAGCCCAACATTCGCTTCACAACACTAGATTGGGAGACGGATGAGGTTACGCCTTCTCTCACTGGTTCCGACGCGGCTCGTAGCTTTGATGCTGTTGTTGCTTGCGACTGTGTGTATAATTACGCTCTCGTAGAACCATTTGTCCAGGCATGTGCGGACGCATGTCGTCTACGGCTCTCAGATGCTGCTCTTTCGGACAACGATGGCAGACGGCCATGTATCTGTGTCATTGGACAGCAGCTTCGCAGTGACGAAGTCTTTGAGTCGTGGCTCAAGACCTTCACAGCCTCGTTTCACGTCTGGAGAGTTTCTGACAATGCGCTGCCTGGAGAGCTGCGGCCTTCAGCAGGCTTTGTCGTGCATGTCGGTATCCTCCGGGATGAGCTGAGGAAAAAGGAGTAACTTTGTGAACAACCGTTAGCATGATCGGAGTTGGAGTTACTGGAACAACATGTACACATTGTTTGGTTTCGCGAGATTGTATTTCTTATCGCGCAAAAGCGCCCTCGCTTTCATTTTCAATACTATCAACTGCAATTGTGTCGATTTGTGACCTTCTTTGAGAGTATCGATACGACATCAACTCCAGATTTTGGGGGTTTTCTTCCACCAATGTGGCTAAAGCCCAGCAACCCTTTTTTGTTAACCAGCCCAAGCAGAGATTCGAAATAGAAGAAACCAGATGCTAATCATTATAAGCCCATAAACCAGATCCACTTCGCCGTAAAGTCATTCAAACATCTGTTTGATCCGTTCCCTCAATCACCACTCAAGGGGCTCCTTCTTCTCCTCGCCACGATTCGTCTTGGGAACAGGCACAGCCTTGGCAGCCAGTCTGCCGCTCTTTCCAGGGCGCTTCAGGTAGCCTGTACCATCGAGCCAGGGAGTGTTTTCTGTCATTCGTCTCTCGAACTCGGCGATCTTGTCATCCTGCTGCATGGTCAGGCCAATGTCGTCGAGCCCGTTGACCAGGCAGTGCTTGCGGAACTCTTCGACGTCAAACGAGCAAATGGTCTCGCCGGCGGCGTTCTTGATGAGCTGGTTCGGCAGGTCAATCTCGATGTCGCGGTTAGCACGAGCCTCAGCGGCAATGGCATCAAGGTCGTTTCTGTCCTCGATCCTGATGGGTAGCATGCCGTTCTTGAAAGTGTTGTTGAAGAAGATGTCAGCGAAGGAGGGAGCAATGATACACTTGATACCAAAGTCAAGGAGGGCCCAGGGGGCGTGTTCTCGAGAACTACCGCATCCAAAGTTGGGCCCAGTGACAACCAGCGTCTTGGTCTTTCGGAAAGGCTCCTGGTTCAGGACAAAATCCGGGTTCTCGGATCCGTCCTCCTTGTACCGGAGTTCGTAGAAAAGAGCGTTGCCAAGACCTGTCCTCTTGATGGTCTTGAGGAACTGCTTGGGGATGATGGCATCAGTGTCAACGTTGGATCGGTCCAGGGCAGCGGCAGTTCCCTTCCAGATGGTGAACTTTGGCAGCCCAGCAGCAGAGCCGCCAACACTGGCCAGAGTGTTGGTGTGAGGCTGAGAGTCTTGTGGCTGGTCGCCGATGAGTTCTCTCTCCTCGGAATCGTCTTTGGTTCGCTCATCCACATGAGGCTCCTCGGCGGGAAGTTCACGGGTCTTAAACGCGGACTGGTGGGTGTAGTGCGATAGCTTACGCACATCGGCGAGCTTGCCAACGAGGGCGGCAGCGGCGGCCATGACAGGGGACATCAAATGGGTTCGGCTAAGAGCACCCTGCCGACCCTCGAAGTTTCGGTTAGATGTACTGGCACATCGCTCCTTAGGAGCCAGAATATCGGGGTTCATGCCCAGGCACATACTGCAACCAGCCTCTCGCCACTCAAAGCCGGCATCAACAAAGATCTGGTCGAGTCCCTCCTCCTCAGCCTGAGCCTTGACGAGACCAGAGCCCGGGACAACCATGGCACGCTTGATGTTACCTGCAACTTTTCGCCCCTTGACGACGTTGGCGGCGGCTCGCAGATCCTCAATTCGGGCGTTGGTGCATGATCCAATGAAGACCTTGTCGACAGGAATATCCTCCATGGGTGTTCCGGCTGTCAGACCCATATACTCAAGCATGCGACGACCAGCAGCCTTCTTGCTCTCGCTGCTGAAGGTCTCGGGGTCAGGGACACAGCCGGTGATGGGAACGACATCCTCAGGACTAGTCCCCCAAGTAAGAGTAGGAATAATATCCTTGGCATCGATGAAGACATCGATATCATACTTGGCGCCGGGGTCAGACTGAAGGGACTTCCAGTATGAAACGGCCTTGTCCCAAGTCTCCGAGCCATACTTGGGGGCCAGGGGGCGGCCCTTGAGGTATTCGAAGGTGATCTCATCAGGAGCAACCATACCAGCACGGGCACCACCTTCAATAGACATGTTGCAAATGGACATGCGAGCCTCCATGCTCAGGTTGCGGATGACAGATCCACAGAACTCAATGACAGCGCCAGTACCTCCAGCAGTACCGATCTTGCCAATGGCGTAAAGGACGACATCCTTGGAACTGACACCAGGGGCCAGCTCGCCATCAACCTGTATCCTCATATTCTTGCTGCGCTTGGTGATAAGACACTGAGTCGCAAGGACGTGCTCGACCTCGCTGGTACCGATACCAAAGGCCAGGGCACCGAAAGCACCATGGGTCGAGGTGTGGCTGTCACCGCACACAACAGTGGTTCCGGGGAGAGTGAAACCTTGCTCGGGACCAATGATATGGACAATACCTTGTCGCTTGTCACCGAGGCCGAAATATGTGACCCCAAACTTCTTGACATTCTCCTCCAGGGTGACACACTGTGTTCGCGAATCGTCCTCCTCGATAAAAGAAGCAATGTCCTTCAGGGCTTTGCGGGAACTGGTGGGGACATTCTGCGAAGTCCAAGGTTAGCCAAATTCCTTAATAGTAGCCATTCATGAATTAGCCATAGGGTAAAGGAAAATTGCTAAAACATACGTGGTCTGTGGTGGCTAGAGTGCAATCCGGTCTTCGTACTTTTCGGCCTGCATTCTCAAGGCCCTCGAAAGCTTGCTGTTGGCGATCTCGTCAGCGGATGCCCGGAACCAATGTCGATCTTTTGGCGTCGAGTTGAACTTACTGGTGATGTCACTTCGTGGACCAGGTGTCGATCTTTCGGTCAAGTTTTGTCAGTTGGACGCTCACAAACACAATCGAACACACAAAACACATACCGATATAGAGAAGAATTGTGCCATCGAGCTTCTCGTCGACAATGTGTGCCGAGAAGACCTTGTCGTAAAGGGTTTGAGGAGTACCCATGGGAGCAGGCATTTTGACAATTGGAAATGCACTGGGCGAAGAAGAACCGTTTGCAATCGTTTCAAGGATAAGAGACAAAGGGATGAGTGTAGAGTGGACAAGCCAAGAACTTGGAGTGGAAGGGTATATAAGTTGTTGGTTGTGAAGGAAGAAGGAAGAAGGAAGCTTTAAGATTCTCTGCTTTCAGGAGAGGGAAAAAGATGGAGATAAGGTATAACAGCAGCTGAAGGGGAAGAAAACAGGATTAGGTTTGGATATGGAAAGAAGGCGCCCTCCCTCTGGCGCCCCCCTCTGGGTTTATTAACAAATTTCATCAGTGCCCCCGAGCTTCATAGAATTGGCAGGAGGGCGCCGATGATCGGAGGGGTCCGTTTCCGGGCGTCAGCAATTGGAGCTCTCGGCAAGAGGCCAGAGCCCCAGGACGGGCGCCAGCGCGGGGTAGATCCACATCTCGCACCTACGCTGATTGCTAAATGACAGCTGCTCATTGGTCGTTGGCCAACGATCGCCGCTTTTTCAACCTCCGATCCGGTTTGCATTTACTTTTGCCCTTTTCCAAACTCCACGGCTCTATCCTGGTCTAATTACGACATCAATTGACTTGCATCGTTCCATGCCGAGTTTTGCATATCTAACGATTAGCTAACAGGTTTGCGGGTTGGGTCCGGACTGAGTTTATCAAGATGGGTAGCAGGTTGGCCTGATCATAATCATCAGCTCTAACAGATAGTCAGACCAAGATCCATATATACTGCTGTCTATTGATTCTTGCCATAAAAACATATCATCTATTTTTATCTGTACCTTCCTCCGCATCCGCCATCGGCGCAGGGCTTGCCTCGGGATGTCAAACCATCCCTCTTCTGCCCCGCCATGCATTGTCTGTACTCGCCGGCACCGGCCCCTTCCCGTGTATCCGCCCCGGCCGTTGGCTAATCGTAGACTCCTGTCAAGCTCCGCCGGAACATCATCAATGTCTTATCAACCAAACAATCCCGTTCCTCATCCATGCACTCCATTGACATGACTGCCAACTCCATACTCCAGGCCAAAACCATGGAAAATCCGATAAACAGGGGCAATGCGAGACAAACAGCCCCTAGGTTGGTCTGTTCGTCGTCCTCTTGATCAGCATGTCTCCAACTCCAACGAGAGGAAGATCTGATGCTGAGGACAGGATTCACCGTTTTCCAGTACCATCTCATAAGCCATAGGTTGTACTCCTTCATCGTATACAGAAACTCCTTGATCGCGTCCCACAACCCTCCTGTTTTACCCTGGCGAATCGTATTGTTGAAAAGATCTGCGATGCCGCCTCCGGCGTTCCGAAGTGCTGGGAGACTGCCTGGCACGTGCGACCCCAGCTCTATTGCTTGACTTTTGGGCTCGGTAAGATGTATTTGAGATAGAACTAGAACGTTGCTCAGCCAAGTGTTGTCTTTCCGGGGGGTCTCTTGCCATGTCTCCTCCATTCTAGCGTCGTCGATGTCCGTTGTACAGGTGGATGTTGACAAACTGCTGCATCGGTATTGTGCTACTGGTATCTCTGTGTGTAGTCCTACACCGCTGTACACTTGTACCTGTGGTCGTTCCTTCACAGCCACCTGGCAACTCTCCAACATAGTACCGGTCACTTGAGTCTCTTTCAGGGACTTCGATCTCGGCAATATACTCAGTCCACGATTCTTCTGGGAGTATTCCGAGCTGTCTGGAGTTGTGCCAAAGTTTCGTAGGTTGTGAATCACCCGGTTGAGTTTGCGCCTGCGCTGTAAACCCCCTTGAATTTTGTGAAGTCTCTTCGGGGGGGGTGTTGATGCTGTCTGGGCGCACCCAGTAGTGATGGTGATGTTGGTGGATGCAGACGCCCCCTTGACTTCGTCTCTAATTGTGTTGTCTTGTTTTGCGTTCTGTGCCCAGATCCGGTTGTTGCTGCGATCTTGAATCTCGAGTGTTGTCCAGGGTAGCTGATTGAGTTTCGGGAGATTCTCTCTAACTATCTCTCCGCAGGCTTGAATGTCTTGGATTGTCTCTGACAGGTGTTGTAGCTCCGGTGTGACTGTCGTTTCTCCCTGGAGAGACGAGAGAGCGGTGAGGGGATCTCGAGTCGTTGACCGCTCTGCCTCTTTTTGGTGCAGTGGGCCGATGTTGATCCCAGCTCGGCGCCGCTGTAGAAGTAGAACTGTTGGTGAAGAGTTTGAGCTGTTGAGTGTCTGTTGCTCCCAACTTGTCTGTGTCTCTGAGCTTGCCGTTAGATGCGGGCTCTATACGCGTCTTGCCAGGGCTTGTTGGTGGTATGTCAAGTTCGGTGTATGTTGGTACTGGCTTTCGAGAGAACCCGTTACGGTTGGTTCCAACATGGTCGGGAGGATAATGAATCTCTTGCGGCTGGTCGTCAAATCGTGCGTGAAGCTTTCTTGGGAAATGATCTCGTGGCGACTTGCCGCCATGAGTTTGCTCTTTCCTGGAGGTAGGCTGCTGTTGCGGTTCGATGTTGAGAGGTCTGTGGTCATCACAGGATGTAGCAAGGACTGGTTGTTGATTGAGATCTGAAGTGCTGTTACCCCTCCTAGCTCTGTTTGCTCTTTCAGACTCTTGTCTAAAAAAGGCTTGTGACTTGACTTCTGGTCTTTGCTGTCTGTCGAAGTTGCGCTGTTGGCCTGGGTTTCTTTGATTTCCGGTGGATTCCTTGTCCCTAGCAAGAAGGTTTGCGTCTGCAAATCACCTGGTGAGGCCCCACGAGCAGACGCTGCCAGCAAGTCTCCGTCTAGCTTACGCTCATCCGGGCTGTGGAAACTTATGTCGTTCTCGAAGAGCTCTAAGGCTGCGGGAGACAAATTCGCGACGCTGCGCCGACGGGGAGTCTTGATAACTGTGTCAGATGAGTGCGAACTTTCTCTTGGGCGTGCCCTAGGCGAAAATTCTGCTCGAGAAGGCTGCTTCGAGTTTGGATAATCAAGAGGAGGGCCTAAAGTTATAAGTCTCTCCTGCTCTGCCATGTCGTGACCACGACGTGACTGACGCCCTATGTCAAGAGACAAGATTAGTGAACGTTCTGAGGTAAAAGAAGTCATGTCATGTACTGACTTGAGAATGCTGAGGTGCTTCTATACGATTGGGCAATCGGGCTCAAATCAGGCTCCTGCACCGACGACCACTGATGTGTTCCTCTTCGCCATTTGCCAGTGGCAGAAGCTGCCATCTGCTTTCCCGATTTCTCTAGACTTCGCAGCTTCTTGAGGTCGTGATGAAGATGAATTTTCACAATTTCAATCTCGGCTTCTTTTCTTCTAACAGCCGATGATGCGTGCTTGGCCCGAGCCTCAAGGTTCTTCAGCTTTTGTTCCGTCTGCGCGCTCAGAGTGCTCTCTCCACTGTCTGATGTAGGATCTAGAACACCAGTCTGTGGGTTGATGCCTTGGACACCAAGGTAATCTCCACACTCTCTCAAGCTTTCCCGTTCCTCTCTTGCTTGTTTCCTCGCTTTTTTCTTGGCCTCGAGAACTTCCAGTATGCTCTGTGGTTCGTGCATGACTGCAGCAAAGGATTGAACTCTGGACATGCGTCCCAATCCTTGTTTTCCTTCCCCTTTATCTCCCCTCCCCTCCTTTATGTTTTCAACATCTCCACTCGCGGTCTTCTGATCACGCTTCCTGCCTATCCTCAGATACCCAAAGTCATTCCATCTGCGATGAGTAGGTGGAAGGTTATAATGTGTCGGTCTTTTGCCTTTTGGCAAGGGCCCTGTGTCCGGCAATGCTTCACTTAGGTTCTTCGGTGTATTCCAATCCATCAATCGATCTGATCCCCTTGTTCTGCTCCGTCGACCTCCTCGGCGATTTGTAACAGTGAGTTGTCGTTTTGATAAAGACAAACTTAGGGGTCTTTGATCGCTAGTTTCATCTTGACGTTGAGACAATTGCATGCTGTTTGTATCTCTTCTTTCCCAATACCCCGAGTTTCTCAGCGTCCCTCCTCTTTCTGCACGATGCCTCGGAAATTTGTTCTTGAACCAGTCTCCTACGTCCCCTAATGTCACGCTTCGGACTGGCTCTTCTCTCTCCTTAAACCGTTCGTCAACATCACCTAGCGTGAGTCTTCGATCAATATTGCGGCAATCATGAGGGGCTTTCTGTGCATGTGTAAGTTGTGGCGAGTGATCAGAGGCTGCTGCGTTGCGGCGAAGAGATGACCAATGCGGTTTATCGGGCATTTTGGATTAAAGTTAGTAGATATTTATCGCTATTGTTTCTGTTATCAGTGGCTTGACTCTCGATCCACGCGGGTAAAGGTTTCGTGGTTGAGGGCGTAGATAAGAAAACGAACAGGGCGAGGAGTTGTAGAAAACTAGATTATCCACGAGTAATAAGAAGTTCATCAAGTCAAGTATTTCATTGACGCCATGATAAGACAACATCTGCAATTGCCTTTGAGACGCCTCGCGAGACGCTTCGAAGGAAGTCACGATGCAGCCATATCTACCCCTATCGTCACTTCGGAGCTTCCGTGTCACTTTATGTATGACATCGAAGGGGTACAGCTAGAGAAGGACTTTTGGAATCATGGGACATGTGACAAAAGTATTATTCACGATGGAGATAGGGTAGAGAAAACTGTGGTATTTCCTCAGTCTTATGCGGACGCCAAACCTTAACGCTAATATGTGCTATCCGGGGTCATGGTAATCTGGTACGGTTCGCATGTACTAGGTAATAAACAAGAAAGATAGAGAGATAGGGATAGGGATAGGGATGGGGAGGCTACCACCGCGGACGGTTGCTCTCTGGGGGTGCTTGTTGCCGCCTCAACCCAGCAAAGAGGTTACCGCCACCATTAAGTTTTGAACCCGTCAATCGACGATTTTCTACTTGTTTGGATGGTGTTCCCGCTCCCCAGTTTCTCTGCTCATATGCCGCCATTTCTCGGGAGTTACGCGGAGACGCCGCTTCCTGGTTATACAGTTCATTCAAGCTTGTAGCCTTCTTGAGTGGCGACTTATTATGGGTATGGATACCCATGTTCCCACCAAAATTGACTCCCTGAACTCCTGACGATGTACCAGTCGAGGTATAACCTGCTGGTAGACTCTTACGGGGCACGGTGCTTCTTTGACTGGTAGAGGGTCTGAAGGCTTCCGAGCGTCGGGTCGCCGTAGGGGGTGTGAACATGTGCGGCTTCATGACGTTGTTTGAGGTTGGCGTAAGAGATCGCTCCTCTGGGGCATCAACGGCTCCAGTATATGGGTTGGAGTGAGTCTGGAAACCATGGCGGATCTGAACTGTAGGGGTACCCTTTTGCACGAATTCCTGGTAGTCGCTGGGCTGGTCCATGGAGAACTGTGTGCCGATATCACGGACCGTAGGATGAAGACGGGGATGGACAAACTTGGTGTCGTACTCTTTCATCACTTGCTCCTGAATGACGGCCTTATCCTTTGCTTGTTGCGCAAATCGAGAACAGAAGAAGAGAAGCTGGGCAGAGATAAGAATCTGCAGAAGCAATGTGTTCAGAACCGTTACACTTGGTCGGGGGTCCAGAGGCGCCAAAGGAAGGAATATTATATAGACCAGAACATGCCCAGGCCCGAAGAGACATGCGAGGCGCAATGAAACTGGGAGAGGATCCCAGACTGACAACTCCCAAACATCCGACGTCTTGTCAGGATGAGCTCGTGACTCAGCAGATTCTGGTGTCACCAGGCTTGCGAGGTAGCTCAGAGGTGTCGAAGGGGATGCGCTAGACTGGTTGACCTTTACACGTCGAGCAGAAGGGGTTGAAAGCGGCTTATCGACCTTGGCTAGGAAGAGTCGGTACTTGCGAGTTCGGGTAATCGTGTAGAAGGCATTGGTAAAGGAGAAGATGGCTAACATCCAAACAAGAGGAGAGACCTGTGCGATATCATAAGATCAGTCGCAAGGTCATCAGAAGAAGCACAAGGAGCCGAGCACTTACAAAGAAAGTTAGCCATCCAGAACTGGTCTCGTCACTGAAAACGTCATCACTTTTGGTAGAAGATGATGAATTAGCACGCGCAAGTAGAAACAAAAAGTTCGTCGCCAGGCCCATCTGCGTTCCTGCGGTGGCTGAGTCCCAATCCCTTGTTTCGAGCTCTTCCGACAACCAAAGCAAAAAGTCCATGGGGTTGATGGCAGCCATGATGCGCTCAGAGAGCGGCTGCCGGCGAACGAGGCGTGGCATTTCGAGGAAATGGTTGTTTATCGCCTTCAAATATCGATATTCGCGATCGCAGTATTCTAATGGGGGTCGCGAAGTGGTGCGAAGACGACAAAGAAAGAAATGAGATCGACCTGGTCAGATATTGTTTACTTTGAGATTCCTGTTGCTGAGGGCCAGGTCAATTCTTTGTTCACTAGTACCTGCCTAGGTAGCTGACCACTGTGACCAGTAGGGGCTTAGTGGAGGCTGCAGCGTCCGCCGCGGGGATGGTCAGAGCTTCACCAGGACAGTCAGTTCGGAACGGAGCCTCAGGCGCCCGACCTCTTGCGTGATTGTAGCTACTACCACCAACCTAGCGCTTCCAACACTGACGAGAGGAGCAAGTCAACAAACAAGTCCACCATCACCAAAGATGACTTCGCAAGCAAACTATAAGGATCGCCAGTTCTTGGCCGTTATCGGAGATGAAGTATGTGCCGATGGAAAGGCCCTTTGCTTGATGCTCTGCGCTGACGTAGCTCACATCTAGGACTCTGTAACAGGTCTACTTCTTGCAGGTATCGGCGTGAGTATCTCCGATCATCGTGCTTCTTCTATACAATGGCTAAATTTGCGTGATAGCATGTGTCTACTGGCGCCGATGCTCAGAAGAACTTCCTTGTTGTCGACGGCAAAACCGACACATCTGCAATCGAGGCAGCATTCGACCGATTTACAGAGGAACGAAATGATATTGGCATCGTGCTCATCAACCAACATGTCAGATGCTCGCTTCAGCTCCCAATGTATATACACTGACCATATTACAGATCGCCGACCGTATCCGACATCGTATTGATACCTACACTGCGGCTTTCCCTGCCGTGTTGGAGATTCCAAGCAAGGACCACCCTTACGACCCTGAGAAGGATAGTGTATTGAGACGAGTACGACGTCTGTTTGGAGAGTAAAGAAACATCAGTTTTATCAGCGTAGGGGCTTGTTTCGAGATAATGGAGCGAGCATAGTACAGAGGCAGCAATTTGTCTGACTGTATATGACTTGCAGGCCGGTTATGCGTTGTTGTTTTTCCAGCTTAAACACTTATGCAAGACAATTATTTTACAAAGCTGAGGTGGAGTTAAAATGCAATGGACTCTTTTATCAAATATGCTAAATAGACTCTAAAGCCGCTGCAGGATGCCCAACTAGAGCAAGAAATTCGCCAAACCAAAACCTAGAAACCCACGAGAATGTGCCCAACAGTAACAGTAAGTCATGTCGTTATGCGTATGCTGTGTGTGCGCGGCGAGCCCATTACAGGTCGCTGCCGAAAAAGCTCTTGCTGCTTCGAGAGAATTGGACAGTCGCCGTCAAACAAGTCATCTGAACATCGTCGACGGTAAAGACATCGGCCAACACGGTGTACTTGCCCTACGTGACGTTAGCTATATAGAGGCAGGATAGAAAGAGGAACGTTCACATACAGGGGGAATCTCAGCAGGAAGATCAACACTCTTGGTGACCTCGACTACACCAGCCTCGACGGGGCACTTGAGATCAACATTGCCGATTTGCTCGCAGAGGTCGGCCTTAGTACTGATGAGACGGATCAGACCATACTTGACGGTCAGGAGAACATAGGCGCCCTCCTCAATCTTCTGCTTGACCGATCCCTTGGCCTTGATCAAGAGTTCCTGGCCACTATCAAGATGTTAGTACCATGTCATGTGCCGTAACGATAGTGAGCGGGGTAGCCGTACGCCTTGGGAGGGTTGGGAGCCAAATCGACGCTGTCGATCTTGATGAGGTCGGCATCATGGTCTCCAGGGCAAAGCTCGAGAGGAGAGTCGCCGGGAATCTTCAGGTCGTCGTTGATGGTAACATCGGGAGCCTTTCCATTGAGAACGCTGAAAGCCGCCGCTGGTGCCAAGCAGGCAGTCAGACAGGCGGTGACAGTGGAGAATCTCATTGCGCAAAGTTATGACGCGAGTTGAGTAGGCTGTGGGATATTTTTTCGGTTACGAGAATGAGATGAAGTAGTTGGTAGAGATGATGAAAGTTGCGTGAAGTGATGAAAGAGGTCGTTATCAGAGTAGAATGGCGGATGGCGAGTGGCTTAGTGTTTGCGTCATGAGACTGGTGCTCCACTTCCTGTTGCAATCAACGGACAAGAATGGCTGGGGATTGATGCCTTACCGCCTTGCAGTCTGCAATTGGAGCCGCGGGTCGCATCCGAGCAGACTAACAAGCTACGTACCTTACCTTATCAAGGAGCTTGAGTCCGTGAGGAGCCAGGCGTGTGAGGACAAGGGAGTCAACAAACAGACTTTGGAGTGACGCTCGTATTACTTGTCTATTAGGATTGAATCGAGTCTCAAGTTACCAGCCACATTTCGTCTGCAACGCTTATTAAGTGGGAGTTTGCGTATTTTCGCGATCGATAAGGACCTGCATCACACTGGCTCGTCTCTCATGCACGTTCCTGCCTTTAAAGCAGGCAGAAGCAAGGCCTGTTGTTCAAGGTTAGGGCAGTGGAGTACCAGCAGCGTGGAGCCTGAGGCACTCAGCAGTGAAGCTTCGTGCACGGACCATCTCAAACATATATAAACGCGCTCTTCCTCCCAACACCTTTTAACCTCTTCATACTTACCTTGTTACAAGGAAGCCAGCTCATGAATTGGCTTCCTTAGCATGGAAGGCCTGCATTGCACATCGCGGAGTCGTTTCCATGCTCTATTGTCCTTCGGGGCCATAGGGGGCGGAATTTTTGATTTACCACTTTCATTGTGATCTACTGCTTGCGGTGGACATGAAGAAGGAATCTTTCAGAATTAGTTTCACACATCCAATTGCTGAAACGGGCGAAATAGTGTCTGCTGCGGAATTACGGAACTGCGCTACTGCGGTAGTAATGCTGATATCAGGTACCCACCCGGGTAGCGGAACCGCCTGCGTTTACATGGACGATGCTGGGACTAGTGGATCGTGGTGAGACATCGGTCCTCGAAGATCCCTCGAGAGTGGATTCGAGTCAAGGAGACTGCGCTTTTGATGCTATTGGCCCAAGAGGTGTAGTATAGCGCGTGCTGAATGGCATTTCCATGTTCTGAACAATGCATATTTGCATGCTGGCCTTTGCCGACAAACTTATCCTTGCTCGCAAGTCGATCCTCGTCACAAACCTTCGCACTGTATAGAATACGTGCTTCTTGCACAGTATCTTCCCCCGCTTCCGACAACTTACCCTCTACATATGGCCCATGGTGTGAGTGAAGCTAAGCTTTCGTCGTGAAAGGGATCCATCAATAGATGAATGAAAAGCTGAAAGATCACAAGTCGCAGCCACCCTCGTCAGCTAATAAACGCGGAACCTACAATAAGGCTTTGAGAGGAACAATGGCAGCGTAAAAGTAGGGAGCTTACTACAACATGGACAACTATATCACAGTGATCGAAAGTTACTCCGTAGAGTAGCACGCGGATGTCATGTGTACGCAGCGGACCAATTCCATGCCCCGGCCAGTCAAGCGTCGGTGCGAATACGGTAACTGCGCGAGACACACACGACACGGTGGTGATGGGAAACTCTGGCACACGTGTGTTGATATCGATGTTGATGTTGGGTTTCTGGGCAGACTATGGGACGAGGCGATAGAGAGCACCGGGAATCTTCATGCCTACTCGGCATCAGTTTCGCAAAGTGCACCACCACCACTTGATCACGAGATGCAGTACTGTACTACACTGTGCGCTCAATGACGACGCGACCAAAATCATCATCACGCAGTCAACTGTCAGCCTGCACCACACTCTCACGTCCCATCATGGAATCTTAACATCTCTCAAACGCAATGATCTTGGGACATCGTAACATGATTGGCTTGACCATCCATGTGCCAAAAGACACGATTGCTCCATGCCAAACAAGCCAATCAGTGCCAGCAAGGATATGCCGCCCTGCCGTGGTGCAGCGGATGAGGACACAGTACGAGCTCAAGATATGATTCCAGAGACAGCGTTGAAGAGCTAAGCTCTTTTGGACCGGGAAGGGTAATCTGACGCTGAACAGATATTTGATCCCCTCTTGATAATAATCCTTAATTGTGAGTCCGATGAGGGCAATGGGCTCGCGATGTCACTGCTAGAGAGTCAAGCTCTCGTACAGTCCCCTCATTACTCGATGAAGGGACAACGAAGCTGTCTATGGTACAGTAAACATGACAGATTTGTTCTTTCCTCTGGCTCTTCCCTCGGTGGCCTCAGGTTTGTTTAGGTTCACTCACTCGGCTAGACTAGACTGGAGACTGGCTGACTGGCTCTTGGTTGCTTCGTTTCACTTTCACCAAACACAGCTTGCTTTGTGGCGGGTGCCAAAATTTCAAACACCCCCGCCGGGGTCCGCCACAAGCCCACCAACCAGAGCCGGCCTTTCGGGGTAGCAAAGCCAGCCATCGCTGTTTCTTGGTCTTTCCGTTGGCCTTGGACGTGTTCAGGTTACGTGCCTGATTCCCTGAAAGTGACCGTCGTCATTTTGCCTTTGAAAATCTTGTGAAGCCCCCTCCCGACTCCTTCATACCGAAATGCTTGACTCCTAGTGTCAGTTCACGAAGCAGACGGGACTTGCAAGACTCGAAAGACATGGCTTTCCATTCTTTGTCTTTGTTTTCTCCCTCGTCCTTTCCTTCTCGCTCATGTCAAACATCGCTCGAGTCTCAACGGCCTCACTCACTTACTATTGCGAGCCGAGCCCCTTGGCTGGCTGGTCGCTCACGCCAACAAAAACCCGCCGTACGCAATTTCCAGCAAAAACCCTCCCTCTCGTCTTCCCTCCGCTCTCAGCTGCAGCGGGACAGTGTCATTCACTGCTAGTGCCTCAGGCAGAGAAAGCGCCCTGCGTGCCCTGCTTGCTGCACTAAGATTTCTCCTTATCCACCACCAATCAAGATTTGGTTTAGCGCCAGATTTTTTTACCTTGTCCTGTCCCTTCTCTTCCACGCCTGTCTCTGTCTTGTCTTTTCTTTGGGGGACCACTGAAAGTACCCCCGTTCCTCTCTTGTACACCACTTGTCATTTTCCCAGGACTCCCGTCCAATCCAGCCCAGAAGCATCAGAAGCATCAGAAGCACCAGAAGCACCAGCATGGTATACCAAAAATGCCCCGCCCCCTGGCTCGGGCATTCTTTTTTTCTTTTTCTTGGTGCCCTCTGCTATCATCGCTGCTTCTGAAAACCGAGAATTGAACGGGAGTCACTAACCTAATCAAACGGCAAGGGCGAGCAAAGTGCCGCTTATCACTGCAAAGAGTACGTACCTTTTTCTCTTTACTTGCCCCGGCTGCTCTCACTGGGCTGTTCTTCCAGGTTGGAGGTGCCTCCCCCTCTTAGCCAGCTGGAACTGGAAATGGAACCCCCAGGCAGGTCCCAGGTCGGGTACCGCATTACCAGTCCCAGTACCGCACTTGTCTTGAAGCACACCCGGTCCTGTCGCTCCTCCCCATCCTCTTTCTTCCCATCACCCACCCTTCCTCGTGCAGTCCACGATCTTCAATCCTCACCTCTCGTTATCCCTCCTGCTTCAAGCGCTTTTTCTGTACAGATTGTGTTTGAGTAGTCTCAAATCTTATTTTCTTCATCCTTCCACTTTACTTTTCGCCTCGCTGCACGCTTAATCTTCACCCCCTGCGCTCGACACCTCGACCTTACTCGTCCCAACCCTGCCGTGTTCGATCACAACGAGTTTTGCGAAAACACAACCCGACCGACTGTGTCCTCAACTCGCTCTCGAATCGCGTCTACGCCTCATATTCTGACTCTACGTGTCCATCTGATTACTATCGTCGACTTGGTTTCTCCCGTTGTCGCGCCGCTGACCCTCCACCCTACACGTCGACGCCTCAACTATCTCGAGTCTTTCTTCGACGATTGCGATTTCTGACGACCAGAGTACGATCCGACCTTGCTCTGCCGCATGAGACCTCCTAGCGGTCAATCTAGCTCGCGATTCCTCCTTACGGTCACCCCGACGCGCCATTTGAACGGCGTCGTCATGCCCCAAAGACCGTGACGATAGACAAGACACATACTTTCTCTGGCGTTTACTTCATTATCTATACCATAGATTATGACCGACAAGCCTATACTCCTGTCCACGCAGTCCGCGGCTCCTAGTCAGATCGCCCCCCCCGTTCCACCGGTCGCAATCCCCCAAGATGAAGGCGCCCGCCCGACCGAGGGAGCGGAAGAAGAACCATATACAATCAAGTGTATTTGTAACTTCTCTGACGATGATGGAAACACCATATATTGCGAGACCTGCGATACGTGGCAACATATCTTCTGTTTTTATCCCGATAATCGCGAGGAAGCCGTCCGCGAAGATTTTGCCCATTCCTGTGCAGAATGCAAACCACGTCCTCTCGATCGTCAAAAAGCCGTCGAGCGCACACTACGCCTCAAGAATAAGCCACCAGGCGAGGAGAGGAATGACAAAAGAACGAAACGGCCTCCTTCGAAAAGCCACAAGAAGAGGTCGAAGCCTACGGATCTACCCCTAAACGGCCATGCAAGCCCTCAAGAAAATGGTAAACTCATGCATTCAGGAGACAATCCTCATCCTCCCAAGAAGGCGAAACATCGTTCTTCGCAGTCTGTCAGCTCCCAGGCCCCCAAGCGGAGTCCTTCCTATGGAAACGGCCGATCAAGTATCGCCCACCCTCC
>JAALXI010000289.1:0-121736 GCA_012977755.1 Fusarium nurragi | reverse complement strand
AACTTACTGGGGGCGGTGCGGACGCGGTTATCGAGCGCTTCTTCGTAGCGGCGGGAGAGGGAGCGGAGGGCTTCGTAGCCGACAGCGAGGAGAACAACGGCGACGAGGGAGAAGAAGAGCGAGGTTGTTGAGCGGACGTGCCATTGGCGGAAGACGATGCAGAGGTTGTTGGTGTCCCAGGTGAAGAGCATCTACCACAATGTTCAGTATAGAACGGTCAGGGTTGAGGACAACATACGTTCATGTTACACATATCCTTCATGCCTCCGCCGTGGCCATGATCCATACCTCCATGGTCCATGCCGCTGTGATCCATGTGCGCATGGTCCATTATCGTGAGAGTCGTGTTCGGTTGATCAGATATCGAGAGTTGTTTTGTCCTTGTTATTGGGTCAGTAAGGATGTCGTCGGTTGATATAACGCTGGTCGAGTATCGAAACGAGCTCAAACATGCGCAGGATCATGCGGACTCCGAGGGAGCGGGTGTCGGATATGGGTGGGGTGGAATGACGCGACAGTAGCTACTTCGCTTCGCACACTAAAACACATGGCGGCACAAGTACTTGGTGTCTTAAGCTTCCGATTGCAGAGGGGAGGGGTCGTCCCGACCCTGTACAACTACCACGGCCTACTGGGGGGAGCTTCCGGGAGGGACATCCAGTTATGCATTAACTATGAGTGTGGTGATAACTCTATAAATACGTAATTTTGCTTTACCAAAAAAAAACCTATATAAAAAAATTGTTTGTAATTATCATACAAAGCTCATAGTTCATATCTAGGTTGCAGTCAGTGTTTCCCGTGACATCCGGAACTCACTCACAACGTATCCGCCCCTCACTCTCTTACAACCTCCAACTCACACGATACTCTCTGTTATTTCTAGACTTTGGCTCTTTGTGACTACCAGACGCATACATAATTACACCGGCAGCTAGTTTCGAAATGCTAGCACCTCCAGTCAATCTTCCCAAGTGGTGAGCCGGCCCTTAACTTTAAACAATGCAAAGCAGGGAATAGAATAAACCCATTAACCAATTCATCATGAGAGGAACAGGCTTGAAGAAAATTCTCATCTTCTACAACCGCCTATCAACAACTACTGTGTGTACAACGAAGACTTTAGTGTCATGGTAAACCACGCTCTACATTCATATTCCTGGGAGAACTCTGTTAACGATCATCTCCAGATCGTCGGTGGCCCCAATGCCCGCACCGACTATCACATCAACCAAACCCCCGAATGGTTCTACCAATACAAGGGTGCCATGATGCTCAAGGTCGTTGATGAAGGGAACTTCCGTGACATCATCATCCGCGAGGGCGACATGTTTCTGCTCCCTGGCAACACGCCGCACAACCCCGTCCGCTTTGCAAACACCGTTGGAGTAGTCCTCGAGCAGCGCCGCCCCAAGGACTCGCTCGACCGTATGCGCTGGTACTGCGGTAGCTGCAGTGAGATTGTCCATGAGGCTGCGTTCCACTGCACCGATCTCGGCACCCAAATCAAGGCGGCCGTGGAGGACTTCAAGAGCAATGAGGACAAGAGGACTTGCTCCAAGTGCGGCACTTTGGCTGATGTGGCGCCGAAGCCGGGGAGCATCCAGGACCCCAATCTGGAGTGATGTTCAACAGTATACAGCAGTACCAGTGTATTAAGAGAGGTCAAAGGGCGTATGGGCACGAGATGGTGGGTTTTCAATTCTGGTTGTAGTATCAGCTGTAGTTACAGACAAATTCTTCTCCAATTCCGGTATTCTACAGGCTTAAATCTCAGATATTTTTCATCTACATCTAGCTTATAAACCAATTCATCCCTTTTTGTCAAGTCTCAGCGAAAGAGTAAGAGCTAGGCGATTCCTCCACAGGAATCTCAATGGCACCCTCCTCCAGCTCCTTTCCGTCAATCCTCACACCAGCGCGGACCACATCGCCTGGCACAGCAGGACCAACGCCAGCAGGTGTACCAGTAAGGACAATATCACCGGGGTGGAGGGTCATGACCTTGGAGATGTCGCTAAGGATGCGGGGGATCTGGTAGATCATGAGATTGGTGGAACCCTGCTGCTTGGTCTCGCCGTTGAGCTCGAGGAAGAGCTCGATGTTGTGAGGGTCCTTGATGGCGGTCTTGGGGATGATGTTGCTCATGGGCAGGAAAGTGTCGAAGCCCTTGGCAATGGACCAAGGGAGACCCTTCTTCTTGGCCTCATTCTGAGCGTTACGGGCGGTGAAGTCGATGGCGATGGCATAAGCTACAGAATGTCAGTCTCCAGATCCTGCAATTTGAAAGATGCAGGGCAAAACATCATTACCCTGAACGGCGTCCAAAGCACCCTGGGTGTCAGAGGCTTGGAGATCTCGGGTCAGCTTGCCAATGACAAGAGCCAGCTCAACCTCATAGTGCATGTCAATGCCCCTGGGCCTCAGAACCGGGCCCTCATTGGGGAGGACGATGGAGGAGGTTGGCTTGAGAAAGAAGAAGGGTTGCTTGGGCTTGGCGCTGTTAAGCTCAGCAATGTGCGCTCTGGGTACAATTGTCAGCACATCTCATCTTGATACGATATTGGATAAGGTAGGCAACATACGCGAAGTTGCGGCCAATGCAAACGACCTTACCGGCCTGCTTGAGGCTCGATGTGGCTTGAGGGGCCAGATTGGCCATTGTGCGTCTGAAAGCAAACATGACGGAGAGGAATTGGGGGCAGACTTGTTAGATGTAGATGAGAATATTCGAGAAATTAACGAAGTAATTACAGTGATAGCGTTAACCCTCATCAACTGGCTCGACGGTGGAATAGTTAGCCAAGCTTGAACGTGAGCGACTTCGGAAGTGTTCCCCCGAGTGAAGGTTTCGGAAATGAGTCCCGGTAAACAAGTCGCGGGGTATCTCCGCCGACTTCGCAAGTATATTCATTCAACAAAGCATATTTCCTATGACCAAAATAGATTCTCATCAAAGACAGCCCCAGAGTCAATAGCTCCTGCTCCATGTTGGCTCCGGGTGCCTTCCGGTTATATCGCGAATCACTTTAGGTTTAGCTTCGTTCATTAACAAAGCACTCTCGTCCTCGGGCAGTTGAACACCTTCAATCCTTCTCTTTGACACCACCAAACATTCATCGTCAATTCTTATGAAATATCTTATAACCTCACTATTGTGTATTTGCGGTTCAACCATGAGGAATCATTTATTTTGTCCTTCGAGCCATGATAGCGCCTTGCGATGGTTCAATTATCAAGTGATGATTGTTTCCTCTCTTTTTGACTTCATCCTGTTTTTACTCGTACTGCTATTCAGGACCTCAGGCGAATAGCGAGTCCTTTTTATTGCTTTCCTTTGACCATGAACTCGGTCGTGTCCGATGGCACAGACACGAGTTCGATCAAAGAACCTTGGCCGTGGCGTTTACTAACACAGATGAAAGAATATTGAGACAACGAAACGAACAGCTATTGTCCCCAGACAAGCTATTCTCCTTAGACAAGCTATTCTACTAACCCAAGCTTGGACTTCTCGCGGCTTCTAGCTATACTATATAAGATATATAAGGGCAATACCACCGAGTCATCACCAGCTCAACAACCCAACAACCTCCTTCGCTTACAACCTCAACTCACCGAAATTTACTACATCTTCACAGCCCAGGTGACCAGCCCAACAGAAAACATCTCAACCTCACGAAATGTGTAGAAAGATCACCCGGTGGTTCTACTGCCCCGTGATAGCCTCCGATCCTCTACCGCAGGTTGTCCAAAGACCACGCCCTGCAAACCCGCTCAAGCCATGGGTTCACTGGCAGCCTGACGAGCCAGTACCCCCTGAAGAGCTGGGACAGCTACATGCAGCATACCCAGGATATTATCATATCCGCCACAGGTCCGAACATTGGATTCGGTGTGCCCGGATTCAGGTAACCGACTGTCTGGCACGGCCTCTTGAGACCCGAACCGAGCTCTACAACATTGCTTGTCCTGATTGCACTCTGGATCACAATTGTGCCATGTCTGCAGAGCCTTTTCATACCCACAGCGATGAACCAGATTATGACATGAACGACAAAGCCAAGATGCAGTCTACCTACCAGTACGTGGGGGAAATAATGTTGCTCACACGCGCATTCTTCAAGGTGGAGTTGAGGGGTGATGATCTGGATACAAGATCGTGGATGGCATTCCTGCGTGGTCACAATTGTACCCATAACCGAAACCACATTCAGCGAGACCATCCCGATCGAATCGGTAACGATGAGTGCTTACACAACTGTCCTTGTTCTTTCGACCCTGGAGCCCACAACTTGTCGCGTGCGGCTCGCAACCATGAGGGTCATAGCATGAGAACCAGAAACGCTACGCACTGGTTTGCGTTCTGTGGTATGGACCAACAACTGCGACAGTGGAAGAATGAGCGCTTCGCCCACCTTCCCGCCCAGTTGGCGCTGAATCTTGACAACACAATGCTTCAGAGGCATGACTATATGATAACGCATATCAACGCGCAGCTGACGGCGCTCTCCCATCTGGAATTCAACCCAGATCTTGCGACTTCAAAATCTCCTTACATCGAAGATTTGGATGAGTGGCGATTGCATCTTCGGAGACGTGAGGTGACGTGCGTTATGCTCGCCCGCTACGCTGCCGTTGATCCCGGCATTACCTTCAACTTTGCAGAGTCGATCATGAAAGTTATTCTGCCTCTTCTTGCCCCAGGACTTGATTCCAGCGACCCCAGAGTTGCAAACCTATTCTGCAATACTCCCGCAGAAGAAGGATGGCTACTTGACCTGGTGGAATTCAGCGATCAGCTTCATCAGAACCACCACCTATCTCAAAAGAG
Source organism: Fusarium nurragi (assembly GCA_012977755.1). Lineage (NCBI taxonomy): Eukaryota > Fungi > Ascomycota > Sordariomycetes > Hypocreales > Nectriaceae > Fusarium > Fusarium nurragi. Next base: position 116,902 of record JAALXI010000289.1, on the reverse strand, counting down.
GCTTCTTTCTATGCAATACCAATTGGAGCTTATTCAGGTACTGGTGCGAAACCGCCGCGTTACTTACTCAAACATTCTCGGCAGGCAAAGGGTTGCTGAGGGCGTCGCCGCAACGAACACAATTCCCGGCATGGATGTTCTTGAGACCGGCGAAGAGGCGGATCGAGACTGTAGCATCTGTGGTGACGACTTTGATACAAGGGCAGCAGCAGACAGCGTAATCCCTCGTCACCTCGCTGTCATGAAACTTCCCTGTTGCCGGCAATTCATACACGCAAGATGCTTCAAGGGGCTAGCAGCCCTTCAGAGGCAGGCATGTTCATTCTGCAATGCGGATCTTGCCACGATGGGCATGGTCTCGGATGACGACAATGACTTACTTTCATACACGAAGCTACATCAGGATCTCCCACGAGGGCTTCATCGCTTTCCTACCAGGGATGAGCAAGGTCGGGCTAGTCTAGAGGATCCTGGTGATGGAATACTCATAAGGAATTTGAACAGGGTCATAGAAGCAGAAGAGAATTTGCGACCAGGATCGCTCGGCCACGTGTATAGGGACTGGCCTCTACCTCCGCTCCCAGGTGCTGCAGTTAACAATCAGGGCAACGCTGGTAACAACTAAGGCCGCGGTAGTAACAGTCCAGGCGATGGGGAGATGGAAGTGGGAGCTGTGTGGTTATTCGATTTGTTGGTATCAAATACAAGATGCTGGATATCTTGTTCTTCGAAACAATGGTTGGATTTGCAGGTTCTCTTAGAGTTGAAACTTGCCAAGTGGCAAACTTGATATTGATGGACGAGTGTTCAACATGTCACTCAAGATAGATAAATGTGCATGGGATATTGGCGTTATGGAAAACCGTTAACAACGTGGATATAGTACTTTAAAATCTATGCTTTTTGCCCTTCTCTACATAAAATTGTCTCTATTAAGCAACGTCAACAAATGTCCTCTTCTTCGCACTCCTCTCATCGTTCTCCTCCTCCCAATTCTCATCCACGTAGTCCTTGATACTCTTATCACGAATCTGCATGCCCACGATCTTGAGAGCAGCAATGTTGACACCCATCTCGTCCTTCTGGCGCTTGAGCGAAGCACGGAGGTTGACGCGGATGCCGTCAAGCATGGTCTTCATAGTACGGCTAGCAACAATCTGCTTGTGGTGCGTCTTGAGCATGAAGAAAAGAATGCGGCATGTCAAGGGCATGTTCATGGAACGCATGGCAAAGATGTTGAGGAAAGTGAAAAGCATTGGGACGGTGGCAAAAGGGAGCACCAGGAGCGCATCGTGCAGCGCGGAGGCCTTGATCTTTTGCAGAACAGAGAGAACGTAAGCTTCGGCGGTGATGTTGCCGAGGGCGAGGAAGACGGGGTTGCGCTGAGGAGGCTGGGCGTGAGGATTTGTGAGTTTGGCTTCCTCGTACTCCCTCAGGAGGCTTAAATCAGCCATACCCATCTCGAGAGCCTCTGCTATCCTTTCACCAGCCATAAGAGTCTCTGTAGTCTGCTTGCCTGCCGCAGCAACCTCGTTGTTTTCGTCCTGGGCGTCGGCATCTCGCTCCAAAGATGTGGTAAGGGTGCTTTCGTACAACTCCTCAATTTCCTTCTCGCGCTCTTCCTCGAGGAAGATTTGCTCCTCAGTCTCGTCCCAGACCCGGATGCTCTTGTCGTGGCCGGCACTAACCAAGAAATAGCCGCTGTGGGAGACGGCGATGGCCCATACTTCACCATGGTGACCGTCTAACCTCTGGATCTGCTCAAACTTGTCACCGTCCCAGTATCGGATCGTGCGGTCTTTGCTGCTGCTGAAGAAGTGATGGCCGTTACCGTCGTTGTTGTGCGGCACAAAAGCGATCTGAAGAATACTGTCCTGGTGTCCGAAAAGGGCCTTGTGGCAATCACCAAAGTCAAGACCCCATATCCTGATGTTCTTGTCGGCTGAACTGGTCACGATCAACTTGCTATCGTATGAGATATCCATGCTTAGAACAGGAAGCTTATGGCCGTAGAGGTTAAGGTAGAGCTTGAGAGAGTCGACAAAGAAAACTTTGACTGTGTTATCCAGGAGTGCAACAGCCAGAAGCTTTGCATCTGGTGAGAACTTCAGACTCAGAATGTCGTCAGAGACCTTGAGTGTCCTTGAGTGCTGCAGTTTGAGCTTTGGTGTTGTCCTTTTTGTACCGAGAACCTCTTCTTGAACAATCTTGAAATCCCAGAACTTGGCTGTCTTATCTGCACTTCCTGAGACAACGGACTGGCCCTCGGGGTGGACATTGAGAGACCAGATAGCACCCTCGTGGGCGTCAACACTATCAAGAAGCGCTGCTGATGCTACGTCGAAGAGCTGCAATTCACCGCTCTTGGTACCAACGACGACAACCTTGTCTCCGGGGAGGAAAGAACAGCAGAGGGCATAGCCGCACTCGAATGTTCGAATGCAGTTTTGGGTCTTGATGTTCCAGATCTTCAAGCTACCGTTAGATGCAGACGCCAGCATCTTGTCGTCGGAACTAAGTGATAGGGCTCGAATATCTGTTCGGTGGCCGGGGAGTTCGATAGATAGTGCCCTTGTGTAGTCAGGGACGTCTTCCTTCTTGGACTTTTCGCTCTTGTCCTTGGACGGTAGGCTGTAGTATTCGAGTAGGTTGTTTGTAGTTCCTACCAACAGGTGGAGGTCTTTCTGTCCGCTGGGTACAGCCCAGTCAACTGCGCGGACCTTACCTCCTGTCCGCACAATGACATACTGGACAAAGACGTCGCTGATGTCGGCCTTTGAAACGTCCACAGGCTCTTCTCCGGTGGCTTCCTCCTCGGCGGCCTTCCCATCCTTGGCCTTCTCACGACGTCTTCTTCGCTTACGGGCCAGTGCCTTTTTTATCTCGACCTCGGTTCGTATCCGCCACACGTCAACTGCCTTTTCTGAGCCGTGAACGGCAAAGTAATCTTTCCTGGGGTGGAACACAACTTCTGTTGCCCTGTCCTTACTTTGTCGGTGTAATGTTCCGCGGTCATGGAGATATCGGGCCGCAGCAGGTGTGTCGACCTTACGGGCGCTCAGCGCAAGGCCATCAGCATCCAACGACCAGACCTTAATCTCGCCGTCGTTACCAGCTGTGACGCATCCACTGTAGTCTGGTGACAAACCCAGCGCCCAACACTCGCCGTTAGTTTGCGAGATGTGAGTCTCAATGCAATACTTTGATGAGAGATCCCAGAGCTTGATGAGAGAGTCTTTGCCAGTCGTTAAGAGGAAACCATCATGCGCTCCTTCACCATCGACTACCATAGCCTGCGTGCCATCCTCGTCCTGGACCTGAGGCTCTGGCTCAACAAACTGAAGGCCAGTGACCTGATCCTTATGTCCTCGCAACTTGAACTGGCCGACTTCTGCGACAAGATCCCATACGATGATATCCGTGTCCTTGGAGCCACTGGCAAGTCTGACACCAGACTTGTCGAATACGAGCTTGGTGATTGCAGATTTGTGGCCGTTGAAGTTGAGAATGACGGAGGAAATCTTGCTGTCCCATAACCGAATGCTGCCATCCTCGTATCCTACGGCGAAGACGTCCTTGTCGGCTTTGCTTTGCGCGATCGCAGTTACAGGCACCGCGCATCGTTCGTCTCTCCAGCGGCTCAGGAGTTCACCCTTCTTTATATCCCAGCAGAGAACCTCTTCGTTCGCTGCGACGATCGCCTGTCCCGCGCCGGATCCTGTTCGATCTTTGGAGGACCATACTATGTTCGAAGTAGGCGAGGCGACGACGCCAAAGGACCTGCCATGCTCGTACTTTCTGTTTGAAAGCAAGTTAGATTGAATCGCCAAATCACTCGGATCAACTTACAAGTATGACTTGACCATGTTTACCCGATTGCGACCAGAATTGGCCTTTTCTCAAGTTTGTCTCTTACAAAAGAATCCCAGAATCTTTCGTCCAACCCGCGGAAAGGAACGAGGTGGGAAATTTTCTTATCGATAAGAGGGCCATCCATCCCTGCTCCACTGGAAGCTCTCTGTCACGTGCTTTGGCCGGGAGCTCGAGGCTCACCACGTAAGCCCCACTACCCAGGCGTCACCTACTGTGCCATACGACCCAAGCTCCCAGTAACTACGAGAGTAAAGGGGAGCGCATTCAAGCCAACCAACAAGATGCTTCTGCTAGACTACCAAAACGTGCTGATTCAGTCAGTTCTGACCGAACGGTTCTCTGGGTAAGATTGCGCATCTCTGAATGCCTCGAAACAAGAGCTAATAGGTCGTACGTCAGAGCCCCTCCCGCTTCCATTGACCAGACGGTCAGCGACTTCGACGGCGTTACGTTTCATATCTCAACTCCCGAGACCAAGACCCAGATTCTTCTTTCGATCCAAATACGATGCTTCCCCGATCTCGTTAAGTACGGAGCCGAGGAGGTTCTTCAGCGAGAGTACGGCGACTACATGACATCGGTTGAGCCAGGCTTCGACTTCTCCGTTCTCGTGGACTTGGAGAACCTCCCAGAGTCAAAGGGTAGAGATACCTCCCCTCCATCTGTTTGTGTGGTTTTCAATGCTAATCATTGAGTAGAGGACCGTAATGAGCTTGCCCTCAAATTCGCTCTCCTAAAGCGCAACGCCATGGCCGCGCCATTCGAGCAAGCTTACAAGGAGCACTACGAGTTGAAGGAGGAGGCTTCCAAGTTCACATCCGAAGAGGCTCCTCAAGGCACCCGTGAGGGAGGCCAAGTTAAGGCGATCCACTACCGGGAGGAGGAGGCCATCTATGTAAAGGCCAGCCACGACCGAGTTACCGTCATCTTTAGCACCGTCTTCCGCGAAGAGACCGACAGAGTATTTGGAAAGGTCTTTATCCAAGAGTTTGTCGATGCCCGAAGGAGAGCTATTCAGAATGCTCCCCAAGTCTTGTTCAGGAACGATCCCCCTCTTGAGTTGCAGGGTGTCCCAGGGATCCAGGACACTGGATCCGGAGATATTGGCTATGTGACTTTCGGTAAGTTCGGGGAGTCAATGCAATCCGTGGTATCGACTAATTGAGTTGCAGTCCTCTTCCCCCGCCATCTTACTCCTCAACGCATGACCGAGGTTATCTCTCATATTCAGACCTTCCGTGACTACTTCCATTACCATATCAAAGCTTCCAAAGCTTATATTCACTCGCGTATGCGAAAGAGGACTGCCGACTTCCTCCAAGGTAAATACCATCTATTGAATCAGCACAATTGCAAAGCTAACATTATTCAGTGCTGCGCCGTGCCAGACCTGAGAACGAGGAGAAGGAAAGGAAGACTGCCAGTGGCAGAACTTTCAAGGTGCAAGGCAACTAGGTTTTGGCATAGAAAGCCTCCTCTTTCTGTGTCACCAATGTTATACAATGACTTTTTAGGTCCTGTGCCTTGGTTGTCGAACCCATAGATAGGGCGGTTAGGCGCGGGTAGATGTTAGTCGAGCGAATGTCGGTATAAAACCACTGATTGATATCTCAAGTCAATGAGAAATAAATAAACGAAAAGTCCAACAAAAAGAAAATATTATATCCACTGGAGGCCGAGCACTGTGAAATCAGACTTGTTGGCACCTGATGGTAGGCTATTCACCTCAGGCACCACCCAATTAGCGGTGGGCGGTCAAGCTTCGAGGGTCCTTTCTTTGTCTAGATCGCGAACAAGATCGTGCCGACACATGCCGATCTTTTTTTATACAACATCATAACTACGGCCCTTGGGTCGTTGCGAAAATGGTATGGCCGTTTGGATCGCACAAATCCAACAAGGAGAATGAGGAGAGGCTCAGAGAAGAGGCGAAGCGGTTGCCGGTATCATGGACGGATACAATAACCCGTCTTAAATCAGACACTTTCGGTGCAGCGAAAGATTGGGCACCTATGGTGGTGTTCCCTCTCGCCGGCATGGCAGCTCTGCAGGTCTACGCAAATTACCTTCGCAGAATACCTGGAACAGCATATGTGCGCCCCAATTTCTTCCGCAATCGCAGTCTCTTTGGCCGGGTCACCAGCGTTGGTGATGGCGACAATTTCCACCTCTTTCATACCCCTGGTGGCCGAGCCCTGGGCTGGGGTTGGTTAAGAAGAGTTCCCGACGTGCGCAAAGAGTTGAAAGATCGAACGGTATATTTTTGGTTACGAATTAGTCTTGGTCATATCCATACTAACCAAACTGCTTGACAGATACCAATTCGTATTGCCGGCGTCGACGCTCCGGAATGCGCCCACTTCGGACGACCAGCTCAACCATTCTCTGCCGAAGCCCTTGCGTGGCTACGTAATTACCTCCTCAAACGCAACGTTCGAGCATACATCTACAAACGGGACCAATACGATCGAATCGTGGCAACAGTGTATACGCGGCGGTGGCTGTTACGAAGGGACGTGGGCCTAGAGATGATTAAGGCCGGCATGGCGACGACATACGAAGCAAAGCAGGGGGCCGAGTTCGGCGGGAGGCAAAAGATTTACGAGAAGGCTGAAGCCAAAGCGAAGCAGAAGCGGAAGGGGATGTGGTCTGCCAAGGCTAAAGATTTCGAGAGCCCGAGAGCTTACAAGACCAAGTGGGCTGGGTCTGAGAAGACCGGCACTTGAAGATGCCGAGTATGAGTTATGACTGTTCCAAAATTTTAAAACCACGGCTTGGTTTGATTTGGGTTGCATTATAGAGACATCCTGGCATGAATCAAGAACGCGGGACTTACGATAGCAAAGTACTTAGATGGATCTACAGGGACATCTGACAGGCCTCCGTTGGTCTGGGACATTCCGATTGTTATTTGCCTTCGAGTGAGCCAGAGACTGGTATCAACCATGGACGTATTGATCCTGTAGGGTAGCTCTGAGTCAATCGATATATGACACGTTTGCGGGCATTCTGCAACAAAAGCAAGCAGGGTCACAAGCAAGGGGTTTGCCAACACGGTCCAAAGTCGTTTCAGATAACCTGTGAGTCCGAGAAAGCTATGAGCAAGCAGATAGAAGGCGAGTGGGTCATGTTGTGGTGAGATTTTCATCTATTGCAGAGACTCAGTTGTTGGTATAATTGCAGCACTTTCCCTAATGGTCATTGCAGTTCAATAGCACTAGAGGAAGGGCCAGAAAGTTGTCCAAGTGCCAGAGGCGCCAGTGCCCGAGGTCCCTGTCAGTACCCAAAGGTACAAAGAACCTTTGAGCTTTTAATCATGCTTCGTATTTACATCAATGCCCTCATCCGTAGATTTATGAATATGCGCTTACCCCTGTAAACCTAACCACAAGTTTCTAAGCCATGGCCTCGATCCAGATAGCGCCAGTGTCAAATATGATAAGGCTGCCAGCAATAAACTCAACATATTTCCAACTATCTGTAATCGCCATTCGCTCGTTGATGCGCTGCACAAATAACCAAAGCCCTGTTATCCAGAGATGAACAACAGTAACAATGCACAACAGGGTGTGATTGATACCACGGCCAAGTGCCCCTGCCTTGTCCTCCCAACCTCCTGAGTTTAGCGCTGTATAGTGTAAGAATAGCTGGAACAGTGGTCGCACTGATTGCTGGGCTAACTGTTCAGCTTTTATTGTCAGGCCACTCAGGGTCATCCTACGAGACCTTAGCGGTAGCTCGCAAGCCACGACTCGGACATGGGTATACGTAGCTTCAACGCTCAGAGGTTAGAGCTGAGAGGTTAGCATACTTGAAAATAACTCGACGGTCAACAATCGATATAGATAGCTCGAATCAAGCGGCATGACACAGGAGAATGGCGTATTTATTGCATGTTATGAATGTTTGTGTAAATAAAGTTATGTCCATTGGCAAGTGCTCCTGTCCAATCCATCCATCGTGGTTTCCCGGCAAGTTTGCGGCGGGAGCGAACAGAAGCTCCACCCATCATCCCCTGGAATAAGCCAAGCTAAGCCCCGGCTCGGGGAATCAACTCTTCCCTCTCCTAATTCTCACCTCATCCTCCACGAGAATTCTTAAGCTGAGAGAGGAGGGGATCTTTCTTACCTTTGTATTGCCTCGCCTTGCAACTTGTCACTCGTTATACTCCGTTCTTCTTTTTCTTCTTCTTCTTCTTCTTCCTACTGTTTTGTTTTCCCAGGTCTGCTCAACTCAGCATAGCCTTGTGTGTTATATGTAATACACCGGTCGCATCAACTCGACAACACCTGAATACTCAATTCCAACCAACACACTGAAACTCGGTATTCGCACTCATTCAATACCGCTTCTTTTTCTACCTCAATTCGTTACCGCCCTTCTGTCCAACTGCAGCAACCCGAGCTCTCCCAACCACTTGGTGCGGCCCTGACTCTGCATTCCAAAGGTTGTCGTCGACCCGGGGACACGATTTCTGTCCCTCATTCTTTCCATCACCCAGCTTGAAAACCTGGCCCACGGACGCGTGCCTCGGAGACAGCAGACGCGAAACTACAGAGGCATCTCGTCACCCCGCACTCCGACGCGGTATAACTCACGAATAAACTCAATCGTCAATTCGATAGAATTTACCGCCAACGAGATCTATTGATACGAGGACGAAGCTCGCCCGTAATCAAACTCCGGGTTGCTCCTTTCGACCTCATTGGTGCTTAGTTCATTAAGGTGGCGCCCTAGCACAAGTTGCTCCCGTGGTTGTGATACGTACTACGGCTGTACATCTTGAAACCACACAGTACGTTCCTTTCTCCTAATTTTCCATTTTACGAGAGGACTCTCTGCTTTCATACCTGCTCGATTGCTCTCCACCCAAATCAAACTATCATTCTTCGTTGTTTCCTTTCATTACGACGCTGTTATTACGGTTGATGCATGCTTGCTTGTCGTCATCCTACATTTATGCAAGCTAGGTGCGCTTCAGGTACCGCATTACAGCAGAAGCAGGGGTCTACCCAACTCAGGCTAGTGCCAGTCCTGGAAATCCAATGCAAGCCTTGACAACGGACATCGCCATCACTAGCAATTTCCCGCATACGTGCTGCTGCAGCATCGCCTGTTGCTCAACTTGAATCTTGCAAACCAAAGATTTTTCATTTTTGACTGCGCATGTTCGACAACTACTTAACCATAAAAAATTGCACGCATAATCTGAATCACATTTCTCTGACATTCTCCAGCTTTTTGCACTCAGCCGCTTTCTCTCAGTGCACCTCAATCCGCATCATTCCCGCTCTCTCGACCGTTAGAAAACGCGATTCTTCGCCCCTTGATATGGCCCGCTCTTAATCCTGCGATGCATGCACGAACAAAATCAGCTCCGACAACTCCCAAACGATTCGATTTCCCAGTGCGAACACATCCAGTAACGAAACCGATAATTGCGAAATCCAGCGGGAATTAATAGTTATGCGATTACCTTTTCAACGGCGTGGCCCATCGGCTCACCAAAGCCACAGCTTAGGTCCCGTTTTGGGTCCCAGCCTTATAGCTTTAGCAGCTCTGGCGCCTTCTTTAACACAAGCCATCACATTCAATTCAATACCTTCGCCAAACCTAGACTTTTCGAACTTGGGCAGGATCGGCATAGTCGGTGATTATGATGGAATATCACTTTACGAGTATGAGGGTCAGAACGAGAGCCCTCGTAACTCCAACGGAAGCGAATCGCTTATGGCTCAAATGCCCAACGGCGCTTTCGCTTCGATCGTATCCAGCGACGCCTCGATCAGAGCTATGTGCTCGTTCCAGCTTAGTAACGGAGAAATGCAGGGAGTGGTAATAGGCGGTAATTTCACGAGTTTGGACGGCACACAGTCAAAGGCGGTTGCGCTATTCAACCCAAACACGACCGAAATCAGTCCTCTAGATGGGATCGAGGGTGAGGTCAACGCTCTATACTGCGATCAGGAACGCGACACGGTCTATGTCGGTGGTAATTTTAAGGGTGCCAACTCCACCAATGCGATCGCCTGGGTTGGTACAGATGGATGGACGAACTTGCCGTTCGCTGGCTTCAATGGCCCTGTGAAGGCCATCACAAAGGCTTCTAATGGGCATATCATTTTTGGTGGTACTTTCACAGGTCTAGGAAACTCGAGCGCACCCAGCAAGTCGGCCAGTCAGGCCATCAACCTTTCTACAGCCAACATTACGGATGATAATGGCTCTTCGAAAAGTGATCCTAAGGACATCGTCTGTCCCGGATCCTCGTCAAGTCCCTGGCTATTGCAAGACGACACACCTGGATACTGGGAAGCCGATTTCGGTTTCGGCTTCGCACCTACCAAGCTCAGACTTCGAAACACACAGCAGGATGGCCGTGGCACCAAGACCTTTCGCTTCGTCGCTTACCCTATCGACGGAATCATGAACTTGACATACGTCGACCCAGACAGCGGTAACAACGTCACCTGCACCAGCGAGTGCCCACTTCGTGACGACGGCGATTACCAGGATTTCACCTTTGTCAACCATGTCGGCATGAATAGGTTCCGCCTGGCTATTTCCGAATGGTACGGCAAAGGAGGTGGTCTTGAGAGTATTGAGCTGTTCCAGAGCGACATTTATGCTTATGCTATCTCTGACTTCAATGAGCCAAAATGTGGCGGAGCTAAGAGCCCAGCTTCGGCTACTCATACAGGGCCTTGGAAGGTTTCTCCATCCTTGGAGAGCAGTTCTAAGTACCTAACAGCCGAACTCGATGGTGACTACGATCCCAAATCTGTCTCCGTTACTTTCTATCCCAACATCATAGAATCTGGGAACTACTCTGTCAACATTTACACACCGGGTTGTCAAGCTGATGAATCCTGCGAGACCAGAGGTCGTGTTAATGTTACTGGAATTATGTCAGGCGACAATGACAAGGATACTAATTTCACTTCGACCTTGTACCAGACCAATTACTTTGACAAGTATGACCAGATCTATTTCGGGTATATTGAGAAGAACTCGGGTTCTTTCAAGCCCTCGGTCACACTTCGCCCACTTGCAGGGCAAGATGTCGACACCCTTACTATTGTTGCTCAGCGAGTTGAATTTACTCTTACCAACTCTACTGGTGGTCTGAACGGCCTTTTCGACTTTGATCCCGAACAGGCAGTTATCAACGCTTCAAGCATCACAAACTCGCCTATTAATAAACTCGGTACCAGCTTCGATAGAGCCTCCGGCGTGAGTGTTCTAGTTACGGACGGCAACACCACTTACGTTGGTGGTAACTTTACCTCTAAGGATCACGACAACATCCTCGCTATTATCGAAAATGACGATGTCAAGGAGCCTGGCGGTGGCCTGAATGGTGAGGTCTTTGCCATGTATCTCAATGACACGCAGCTCTACGTTGGTGGTGACTTTTCCAACACCGATAAAGGACCTGTGACTGGCTTGGATAACATAGCCGTCTACGACACCAAGGAGGACAAATGGAGTGCCTTGGGAGCCGGACTCAACGGTCCGGTCAAGCACGCTGTGCCATTGATGATCAACATCACCGCGGATACGCCTGAATTGGTGATTGCTTTCACCGGCGAATTTACTTCATGCAACGGTTTTGACGACTATGACGCCCTCTCAGTGGATGGGTTCGCTATCTGGGTTGCTTCTAAGAGCAACTGGTTGCAGAATCTTGATGGCAACTATCCTGCTTTCGGCGGATCACTTACAGCAGCTGTTCTTGACATCCCTATGGATGGCGGTTCTTTGTACGCTGGGGCTCTCGCGTCCGCACAACTCGGCATAAACGGTGCTGCCTCCCTCTCAGATGAGGGACTTGGTCGGTTCCCTCTCAAGATCCGTACTCCTACACCATCATCCAATGCGTCTGCCCTGAGTCGCCGGGATGTCACTTCATTCAACAAGAACACCACTGGTGTAGTAACAGGTATCTTCTACGATGACAACGACTACAACATCACCGTTCTTGCTGGCCACTTTACGACTGAGTCGACAAAGGGCGAAGAGATCCAGAACATCGTTCTTCTCGAGGACGACACTGTACTTGGACTCGGCTCCGATATCTCGAATAGTTCCACATTTGTAGCTCTCGCTGTCCGCAACGGCATCTTGTTCGCGGGCGGTGACATCAGTGGCACAATTGATAAAACTGATATACGTGGCCTCATCTCTTACGATCTGGAATCGAAATCCTTCAACTCGCAGCCACCGTCTGTATCGGGAGCCAACAGTACTGTCGCGGCGATTGCTGTCCGTCCCGGAGACTCTGGTGATATCTACGTTGGCGGCTCGTTTGACACTGCTGGTGCCCTTGACTGCCCTGGTCTCTGCACCTACAATGTCAACTCGGGCCAATGGAACCGTCCGGGCAGTGAGCTCGAGGGTACTGTCTACAGTCTACTGTGGCTGAGCAAGAACCAGTTGGTTGTCGGTGGTGATCTCAGTGGCAACGAGTCCGAACGGCGTTCTCTCGCCAGCTGGGACGCCAATTCGGAGTCATGGTCCAACTTCCCTGGCTCTGAGGACATCCCTGGTCCTGTTACAGTCATCTCACCTGGATCTAGCGATTACGACCAGCTTTGGGTGTCAGGCACTTCTCGTAAGGACGATTCGGTCTTTATCATGAAGTACGATGGTGAGGAGTGGCATACTGTTAAACCCTCCCTATCTTCAGACACTATCATCCGCGGCCTACAGATCTTTTCTGTGACTGAGAATCACGAAGACTCTGACTTGTTGGACAAGAGCCAGGTCTTGATGCTGACAGGCTCTATCGATATTCCCGAATTTGGAGTGGCCTCGGCAGCTATCTTCAACGGCACAGCCTACCAACCCTACGCTTTAACAATCAAGGCGGGTGATGGTCCAGGTACTATCGCCGGTATCTTCTCTCAGAGGGACAGTTTCTTTACAGAAGGTCAGTTCCCCTTTTTCATAATATTCCTGGGCAGTACTAACTCGACGTTTAGAGAAGCACATGGCTTTAGGCTTCGTTGTCCTTATCGGCCTTGGTATCGCGCTTGGCCTAATGCTTCTTCTCGTTCTTTGCGGTATTATTCTAGACCGCATCCGCAAGAAACGTGAGGGTTACGCTCCTGCGCCTACGTCCATGTATGACCGAGGCAGTGGAATGCGACACATTCCGCCCCACGAGCTCCTTGAGTCTCTTGGACACGGCCGAGGTGGTGTACCACCGCGCGTTTAAAAAGAATCGAGAACAAAGATTAGGAATCTTTGGGAATATCGTCGTTTTAGCAAGCTGCATATATGTGATTTTATACCTTCGGCGTTTTGGAAAGGTTTATGGGAGTATTTTCGGACCAAGGAAGTCCTTTGCTATTTTCGGAATCGGGGATCTAATATTGAGATCCCAGCGCGAGCATATGGACCCCGACTCATAGATTTGAGGACGGATTGTTCGGAGGCTTCGGCTTACAACGATACCCCCACTACGACTGGATCCTGGAGAGGGCATCCCCAACAGCAACCAGTTCACCTCGATATCGCGAGGCCGCTCTCCCTCTTCCTCACTCGTTTTTTTATTGTTTCTCCTTTTCACTTCATGAGGTCATGACCCATCGGTTAATGTTTACCTGTCTATACTTTCTCTCCGACAATCGTGCCTATATGCCTTTTGTTCGTAGAGACATTCTTGTCGTCTCTTTTCACTGTACATAACCTTCTTCAAGGCAGTCTCCGTTCCCAAGACTGCTGAGGACTCGAGGCCTTGCGCCTATGTTCGTTCCTCTTTGGTAGCCCCATTGCCATAAAGGCTTTGGGAGGAAGGGCTTGAGTTCTTTGAGAGTTCGAGGTGGTTATCTTGCGGCTCTAGTTGGGGATGATTTGTTCGGTGGCACTGCGGTTAGAAGGGGCTATCTAGCACTAGCTGAAGTGATGCGATTCTCGGCTCACCTTTAGTAGCTTAATCTGAATGGTGATAGTTTTTCACGTTCTTGCTTTGGTTTTCGTGACAGCGCGTAGGGGCCTTATTGTCTGTGTGGCTCTGTCTACGGGACCCATGAGTTGTTGCTCTGTCTGGAACTTTAGAGACTTTTGTTGCTACCATATTATTTGTATCTGCTGACCTCTTGTATCATCCCATTTTCAAGTCAAGCTTTGGTACTGAATGGTCTGGAAGCGAAAAAGTCGAGTCTGTTCAGACAAAGAGCTTTGTATTGTGAACACTATGGAGTAGCAATCTTCCACAAGCTTGTTGATTCTCTCCATCGCCTCGGAAAGGAACACACTTAGGCACAGACTGAGTGAGCTGGTCATAATGGCTGGCGTCGTTCGGCATTTGAGTATGAGGCAGTGTTAGTTCATCCGCGACACACTATGTAGGCGACAATGCACGTTTGACGATTGCTGTGAGGGTGCTCCTTGCTCAGGCACGGTCACATTACGATTCAAGTGTCAAAGCCCGGGCCTCAATCAAGACGGAATTTCCGTTCCTGGTCTACGGTCGACCTATTAACCTTGAAGGATGGACACTTGTTTCAGTGTCTGTTCCGCTGCAAGGCTGTTCCTCGTCAACCCAGAACAGTGTTGTGAATAAGTAGGCATGTTTATGTCGCGTACCCTAGACCATGACAATCAAGGCATCCTCGGTCGGCTCCGCCTCAGTCTCCTGTCAGATTACCTCACAAGCATGGGGAAACAGGCGCGACCTATCTACGTCACATGGGACCTAGCAACCCTATCCCTACTGTATTTCCCTGTCTTGTGACAATGTCTTGGCGGCTTCTGAGGGTCGCGGTCTCAGAAATATCCATAGCAACATCGAGTGTTGCACTGGCACCTGATCTGATATGATATGTAGAGAGTATGTACGCCCTTGAAGCTGTATGATGTGTGCTGTATGTCAAGGAAACTCTGTACCTGCCTACCAGTTGAGTGGGGTGGGTGAAATCGGGCTCACTGAGGATATCGTCGTTGTTTGCGCGATAACCGGAAGCACAGAACCGCTTGTGATGCAATGCTGACACAGCAATAAGCGATGGACGACTGCACTGGACAACCATCACCACCAACAACAAGGCGTAAGTCGTAAACAACAGAAAGCAGCCTTGTCCTTAGCCTAGCGGATCGATGACGCTGCAGGCATACCTTTTCACATTTCACCCCGCCGCAAGCCCGTTATTCGTCTCAAACGTCAGTCGTCAGGTCAAGAGTTGGCGGCTGGCGGTTGGTTCCCTGCCCGAGCAGGATTCCACGGGTCAACACCTACCCAAACGGATCATGCTCCATGACGCAAAGCTGTCACTGCCATCCCCTCTCAAGCCTCTGCCTTTCTCTGGCAAGCGCCGGCCGAAAGCTGCGAGGACGAATGCATCGCGGAAAACGGAAAAGGGCCCAGCAGGCGCCGCCACGGCATCATTAGCAACACCCAACGGTGCAGTGCTATTACTTATAGCAGACGAGTCGGGCACTCGAGATCGCACACAACAGAAGTCATTGCACAGTACGGTGCGACACAGGAAACTCTATGCCAGGGGGCAGCTCCTGAGCCAACCACGTTGACGGTCAACAAGCATATGCCAAGACAACAACTCTGTCCCCCCAACGCAGCAGTGGATGCTGTACAAAACATCAATTGGCAAATAAACGCACTTGGCGATGGTCGCCCACGCAAGATAGAGTAATTACTGTCGTTTGTAATTGCTCTAGCGCCGGCGCCGCCTACAGTACATGCACAGCTGCCCAGCAAAACGATGGTACTGTTGTGATATGCTGTATGCACAACGATGGAAACATGGCGTTCCGAGAAAGTTAAAGAGCCAGTCAGTTGAAGCGTTCCGTTTGCATGTCTCGGCGATTGTGCGGGTGGATTGGCGCCTCCTTTTGAGAGGGACGCCATGTAATCAATCAGATCAGTCAATCAATCAATGTAGCCTCGAGGACAAAGCTGAGTAGAGCGGAACAAAGCAAGGCAAAGGAAAGCAGAGAAGAACAGAACAGGACAGGCCCCTGAGACGGTTGCAGAGGCGATATCGAGAGTCAAGAGATGGCGCTGTAGAGGCATGACATGACACGGACGTGCCACTAGCTTGGATTGCGTCTTAGTTGAAGCCTTGAGCCTTGAGAGCGCACTCTCCCGTGTTGTCGAGGCCAAATGATTCAGCCAAAAGATGACTGCTCCTTCTCGTCAACATGTACCGGGGTAAACAATGGGGGGAGCAGTGGAACCCCGGCACTGAGTCGATAGCGCGCTTCTGCATCTCGAGGACCGAACCAAACCAGGCGAGACAAGGCGGGAGGCGCGCAGGGGTCGATCAAGTACCGTGTGATACAGGTGGTCAAGGCGAGCTAAGGCAAATTGAATGGATCCTGGCAGAGCAAAAGATCCTGACAAGACTAGACCCCAGCAACAACACGACTCTCTCCTCCCTCCCATCCCAGCAAGGTTTTGCTAGGACTGACTGAGAGCCAAGAACCCAATGACCCAAGGACCAAGGGATGTCGATGCCATTGAGACTATCACTCATCAATCTCCAGTTTCCAGTGAGCCAGCAGTCCAGCCTAGCCTCGCACACCAGCTGAAGGGTCCCTTCTTTTTCATACTGTAACCCTGCTCAAATGGCGCTCAGAACTTGCCTCTTCGGGTCACGTTCGAATGATAAGAGACGCTAAAGAAAACAACGTTGCGTCTGCCGTTGCAGTCTGAGTCTACATATCGCCCTCCAAACACGCTAAAATTTGAGGCTACCTCCCAAGTACCAGGGGCTTTCGTCTAGGCACCGGCAATACTGTACTGAACCTGAACCTAGGCGATGCTGCTCGAACAGCATGATCCCAGTGTCCTTGTTGGTCTAGATAAATTCTACCCGAATGCCTGGGAGCACCTTTGCCCTTTACCCTTTGCCATGGTCCCGCTCCAAAGTGAATGTTCGACAGCATTGCCATGACGGACAGGAATCGGAGTGGTTATGAGCTTCAACTCTGCACACCAGATGACAGCTGCGTAAACCGGAGCCCCTCTCCTTGAAGGATGATTGAAATTGCCGCGTCAGCTAAACCGCAACGATTGAATCAATATCCAATCCTTTGGCTTTGAGGTCCGAAAAGCCCAACTGGGTCTCCAGTCTGCGCTCCTCAGGGACCTGCCTGATGACCCGCTATCGGGATGCCGAAAACGCTCATAGTCCCCACAGCTTGGCTTGGCTCCAAGGTCTCCATCACGATCAATTTCACCCGTCTTTGGGCGGCTGAGCGGCTCCTGTTTTGACTCGTGCTTGTGTTATGCTTCTTCCCTCCGTGGCGCCGGCTTTGCTGTCTGCCGAACTGCTAGTTGCGCGCCAAAGATGCATCAGCTACCGCTCGCCCCACAGCCATGTCCCGTCCAGTGAATGTATGGCTGTATCTAATTGCCTGCCCTGTGACCGGCTCGAGTTTACTCCGTGCGCACCGGCCGAGAGTACTTGGTGCAATAGTGACTGGAGGCCAAGTCCTGCCTAGAGGGGCTCTACGCCAGAGATACGTACCTGGACATCAGAGGATCCTCTTGTGTTGCACGGACTAGGATTGTTGCTCGATCATGGTGAGTGGGCGGGACACAGCGGAATATATTCCTTAAGATTTTCCTCTAGGAGATTACTCAGATGTCGCCAGATCGAATTGGCCAGGGGCATGTCTTGGCAGCGGATTGAATGCTCCCCAAAATGCTGGGGAAGATGAGCATCACTCCTCAATCAAGTAACCTATGAGATCCATTTTATCTCAGCTGTTGGGTGCAGCAATGCGCAGTGTTGTAGTGTGTACCCAGCAGATTGGTTCACGGATCATTGATCGTGAAGATCACCGCCGCACCGGTGCTCTTCACACGTGTTGCATGGAGTAAACATTCGTTCGTTGACCATTGCCACGGGCTCTGAAAGCCAACAAAGTAAGATATACATGGCATAATCTGGGGTGATTCAAAGTTGCCGTTATTGTTCAAGGCTGGTAGATTTTCGTATGTTTTAGTGCCAGTCCGTTTCAAGCAACCCTTGAGTCCCAACATAGCACGTCAATTTTCCCAATCTTGTTGCAACGACATGGTTCAGATGAGTTACCCTCAGGCCAACAGCGTCTGGCAATGATCTGAGTACGACCTGAGTGGTGGTTTCGATAAGCAATCTAACAAGGCCTTGTAAGATTGAGTCGTGGAAGTGAGAATCCAAGCCTGCGTATGGAGTAGCTCATGTTTGAATAGCAAAGCAAAGGCCGGGATCCCGTAAGACTGTAACGTCAACCAACAGTGCCTCAGGTCCCTGCATCGACGCACGCAGCATGTACTTCCTGGCTACCCAGGTGGAATCAGTTAACTCTTGTATCAAGACTTATCAGGTGGTCCATGTAAACACGTTCGAACGAAGCTGTGATCATGATAGTGGGGACTCTGTTTGAGTCTGGGGAAACAAACAACCAAGAAACGGAAGAAAACAAGCTTGGACACGCCACCGGCTCTTCTTTCGCTGTAATATAATGGAATCCACTTGCTAATCTTGAAGGCGAGATGAGGCTTGACGAAACAATATCGAATGAATAAAGAGTCGAATTAAGGCAAAGACGGCATTATCAGGTGTGCCGTCCAGGTTGCACTCTGACGGCCGGGAATATTTTGAGGCGGGCTGGGGAATGCAGGTAGATTCTGAGACGTGCCCCTGCGACAAGGCCCAAGCTGAGTGGCTTAACCGCCTTGTCACTGGAGCTGTAAGCCCACATCGCTCACCTTTTCTGATCCTTTTAAATAGTCAGGGGAGTGAGTGTGTTTGGAAGGCACAAACACCAGCTCGGATAGTCCGATCTCTGCAACCCAAACCAGGGTTTGCTTGTCTGTACAATCATTCCCAGCTTCTAGAAAAGATGAGGACGTGTGGCTTGATGAAACAGTGTCCTGCAACTTCTGCGTCGAATACCAGCCCCATGGTGATCGACAGGTCGTCAATCTCGGGTATCAGGACAAGCTAGCAAATGACAACAGGCATGATTTGGCTTCAGCGCAGGGACTGTGTATCGGGATGGCTACGTAAAATAGGATAATCTCATTTCGAGAATGCTGGTACCTGAAGAGTGTATCGTGCAATAGTGTCGGCATCGCTCAGCCTATAGATTCGAATGCCTGTGGTAATGATGACCCAAGATCTGGGAGATAATTCCCAATCAAAACTCTGCCGGGGCCCTTGCGCAAAATATGTTTCAAACATCCCTTTTAGGCTTGCGGTCTTCAAATTAGGGATAGCCCAGTCGTTTAGCTCAAATGGTCCAGAAAACTAGAACGATAGCAGCCTGTAGGAGGCTCGGCCGGGACCCGTTCGATGCATTGACAGGTTGCCACAATGGGGTTCATCAAGGTGATATGGTGCACTCTTTTCGATGTCGTTCCTCGCTAGTGGAATGTGCTGATACGAAGGTTGCACAAGTGAACTCAAAAAGCCAGCATTATATTGACTTTTGGCGGACCCTCACCAGTAAATGCAGTGCAGTATCTGATAGGCGGTAGTTGGAAGTTAAGGTGCTGAAGCTTTCTCTCTCACCCGGCGGCTCTTTTGGCGTTGAATAGTGATCGAGCTTCTCTGGGCTCAGGATGATATTCACGGCCATTGCTACCTATGTTAGACCATGGCACCTTTGGGTGTTGGTTATGTTCTTCCGAGGTGTTTGCTGAAAGTATGTATCGTTCGCAAGCTAGTTGCTCTCCTACAACTGTCGCTGGACTCGGGTTCGTGCCTTGGGGGGTTAGTTGTTCGCTAACATCCCAGGTGAAGGAGGTATGTATCGTAGCTGTATCTGTGCATCGGATTGGGTGTGAATAGGTAGAGTGTATGGAGTAGAACGTGTAGGTATTTGCTTGATAGGTATTGGCCAGCATCGAAAACTCAGCAAATTTTAATTTGTAGCGGTCTGCGACGGCTGGTCCGATTGCGTCGGGGCACCTATCGTTTCGTCGTCTACACGTCCCATCCCCAACGCTTCAAGCAGGCCCCCTGGTGGACTTTTGCATTTCCCATGCTTGGTCGCATCAGATTCACGGCCCAAGATGATATGGTGTTATTCCCGTAGCGGGTCGCACGCAGAGGAGGGTCGTCTCTATCGTCGACTGGCTGTATCAGCGGGAATTCATGTCTGGTGGAGCGCCACTCCCATCATTGCTGCAGCGAACAGGCGGGTCTAGCTCTCACGCTATTGAACTAGGGCCTCAAGTGACATTGAAGAAACATGATTCTCAAGGCGCTGGGCGTCGAGTGTCGAGTGTCGAGTGTCGAGCGTCAGAAGAGGACTTTATGCGGCATGCTTTGTACAGATGTAAAAGCGTTTTGGAATAAATCCGGTTGAGATGGTATGAGTAAAGAAGAAGGAACTAGCCCCCACAGTGTCTACATCCCAATACTGCTATAGGAAGGGTTGTTCCTGTATGCCACATCCGGGGGGGCAAGTGCGCATCGGTTCACAGTGTATCTTTTCGCTTCGATTTCTAGGCACCTTTATCCGTTCATCACTTCGGGTACCTAGAAACAAAGCCAACACAGACAGCCCATAACTCAATCAATAAACGACTCATGATACAGCACCGTGTTTAATCTCCCCAGAAAGGCATTTTGGTACTCAAGTCCAGAAAACGTTGTCTAACGTGGAGGCAGTGTCGAGCTAGCAGAGACTCATCAAGATAGGACGAACCTGAGCTGGCTGAGCAGAGGACGAGGACAAAGCCAACCAAGCACGCCAAAATAGGCATTCTCCAGCGTCCAATCTAACGATGACGAGCAAAAGAGTCAGGTAAGTCTGAAGGGCAGGAAAGCGGTACTGTCGCTCACGACTCTGTCGCAATGTTCCAGCGAAGCCGGCAGGCAAGGGCTTCAACCCTCGGCTAGAAATTGTTAGGGCCTTGGCTTGACAATTATCCGCACCCATTATCCGCCTCGTCGCATATTGCTACACCAAGACCTATGTGCTATGGCCTGTTAAACCTCACGAGGATGCAAGAACCGCTCAGCGCAACTGGGCGGATGGGAAGGTAGGGGACGTTTCCTACTCCGTACTTGCGAAATAAAGCCGACTGGCGACGTGCACTCATGGCATCACAGCAGTACCACTTTGGGGGGTCAAGGACGCAAGGTGGCCCTACGTACTCCCTACCCTACCAGTGATAGTGACAGTGACGCTGTCCCACCTCGTCTTTGGAGCACGATGACGGAGATGTCAAAGGTTCTCAGGGTCTTGAGGTTCGTTTGGCCTTGCACGGCGGTCTTGTCCGTTATCGTATGGATACAGTTCAGTATTGTTACCCATGTCAAAGCGCCCACAACCTCTTTTCTAGAGGGGTCACGACGTCAGTCGGTTACCATCTTATGCTAGGTTATCCTGGACAGCTGCGGTCAACGTCCTTCTGTCACCCTTCGCTCGTGCATGCGGGGATGGGCAGTGTCAATGCCAACGGGTAATGGCTTGCTGGAAAGGCAATGCACTGGCATGGCATACCTCTGCTGGAAACCCTCTAGCATCGTCTCCAAAGGTTGTTTCAACCCCTTCACCGTCTTGCGTTCCCAGCGTTTCTTGTCTCGATTCTGAGTTCCACTCCCATCCGATAGCGCTGCTTCCTGACGTACCTTACGTCAGGGCTCTCATGGGCAAACACCCTTCCGCAACAGGGGCGCCCAGTGGCCGACGCCTCCTGCAAAGCTTTTGGCGGCTTTTGGTTCTCGTCGAGGTATCCAGTACGTCTCTGGGCCCCTCTTCCCACCCTTGGCATTGCTTGTTGACGTGGGATCCTTGACCTTCCCCCATGACCAAGCGCACGACTCGACAGCTCGCCCACATGAAAAGTCCACTCAGCTAGAAACTCGTTGCAGTCCATTCCCACAGCACTAGACAAGCCAATGCGGATCCCTCGACACTGCCGTTGAGTGGCTTGAAGGACCCTCGATTCCCACCCGCTGCCCCCGTCGCAACAAGTCATCTACAGGCACGCTTCCATTTGGCTTGCAGACCCTGCATAATCCCGCCCTGTCTGTCAAGGTTGTCCACCTCAATTCCCAGCCCGGTACGTACTCTACGTAGCCCTCCCCTGCCTTTCCATTGCAATTCATCTCAGACCCTCCACATCAGTGGCGTTCGTTCATGGGCCAGCACTAGCAGCCCTTGATGCTGTAGCGGGGGTCCCTTTGCAAACTGCCGTCCGTAGCCTTACCCACCTTCAACTTTGTTGTCTGCACTCTAAGTCTCTGTGTTCTGTCTACCTTCCTTCAACTCAGAGCACACCCCTCCTGACCTAACCCCGTAATCTTGCCTGTCGACCATCATCGCACCCCCTTTCATTGAACATGGGGAGGGCAGTCAAGGGCTTGACTGCTTTGTTAACAACATGATCAATTCCGTAGCAAAATGAAAATTCATCATCACTTCTGAAGAGTGAATAGGTGCTCTGCAGGATCCTTCCAAGATTTCTGATCAAATCTCTTGAAAAGTCGCTGATCTCTACTACGCACGCTGTCTGACACCCCGGACGCTACTATCTGGGTGCCGTGGGCTGTCAAGTCAGGTCAAGTTTTGTGGATTAGAGACTGTCTCCATCATCTTATGCAGCCCACAACCCCCTGGTTCGCTTTGGCTGCTTGGTCCTACGACCCTACCTCATCGCACTAACCCTGTCGCCTCAGTCATTGCGAAAAGACGTCGGCCTGCCGATCACTTAGACCAGAGTCGTCACACCTTTTTTCTTCCAGAGAGACGGGGGACTCCACTCTTCTCCCGCAGCCCAGCCCGTTTCCAGAGGCAGATTGACGCACGTCAATTCGCACCCAGACACTTAAGACTTCGCTGATCCCACCTTGGCCCCGACTCAACTCCCCATATCATCTCCAGTCTAGACGGGATCTTCTGCCTTTGATCTGTAACACCGACTTGGCTTTTATTCTAGTTGGGATTCCGCATCTGATCAACAAACCTTTTTTTTCTTCCACACGTAACTGCCAACCGATCTATGTTGATACTGCACATCAACTACTCTTCACCACATACACACTATCACTCTCACATACCAACATGACAATGACGCTCGACACTACTCAGCAGCGGTTCGGACCTTCGTTGAATTTCGACTATTCAGCGCCTGCACAACCGCCTGCTTTTTCCAACCCATGGTCCTCCTCATCACCTACACAACACCCCCCTGCGGGAAGCAGTCTCTTTGTTGGTAGCCAGCCAGCTCTTAACCCAAGCATGATGGCCGGCAAGCCACCTCACAGTCGCGCGAGCACCAGCAGCACTTCTTCAATGGCTTCATACGGAAGCGCAATGCCCATTCCTAACACCTCTGCAGGTGAGTTGAATATGCCTAAATTAACGACCCGTGATTCTTATACTTACGTTCTTGTCACAGATTTACTTAGCATCAACCGCATGCAAACAACATCAGCTGCTTACGGAGATCCCACTTACACCACATCTGCTTCTCCCGTCAACCACCAATTTGCGCCTACATCAGCTGCTCCTTACGACACCCTTGGCTATGCGCCAGCTCCCGTGCGTCCACCACCCTTCGGTCTTGCTCCTGCCGACGACCACGCCAGAAGATTCTCTCAGCAGTAAGTGGTGATAGCAACTGACTGTTCCCTTAATCATTCACTAACACTAAGGGCAGTAGCATCCAGGATGAACGGAGGAGCTTTGCCGATGCGCTCGATGCTAGCCATGGCATGCTTGCCATGAGCCAAGAGACTCCTCGACCCATCTATGGGGCGCGAAGTGATCGATCCTCTGTTGATTCCTACGGATTCCCTTCTACCCACTCTACCAGTTCATCTATCTCCTCTAGTGGCAACTTCAGCTCTTACTATGGCGATTCTGTCTCTGACTATTCGACTGCGGGCTCTGATATTGAGTCAGTATCGTCAAGGACTCTCCCTCGACCTCAGGGTCTGATGGGATCCCAGATTCCTCCTGCTCCCCAGTCAATGATGGGGCAGTTCAGTTCCAAAGTGTCATCGAGCACCCAGAAGAAGCACAAGTGCAAGGTCTGCGATAAGCGATTTACCCGACCTAGTTCTCTGCAAACTCATATGTATAGCCACACTGGCGAGAAGCGTATGTGTTGCCGTCCCCACAGGAAATTTGGCTTATACTAATAATTGACAGCTTTTGCTTGTGAGGTTGAAGGATGTGGCCGACACTTCTCCGTTGTCTCCAATCTCCGACGTCACCGAAAGGTTCACCGCGGGGACGCACGCTCCGAGGCTGGTTCTGAGGATCATCATTCAGACTAAATTGACGACGGCGGCTACTCCGATGATCCATTAAGAAAATATGAATTCAATACTTTTAAATAGGAGCACAGGTGTTCCGGAAGCTGGCACCTGACGAAAGGCGATACGACGACAGCCAGTCGACCGACTTTATCGGCATTCAATTGCTTTATTTCACCATTTACAAAATCTTACTACAACACGGCTTAGCGCGGCATAGAGAAATGGGCCAGAAAATGAAGAGGAGTCATGGACAGGAGCACGAGGCGGGTAGCGGTGGTGTTACGATTCGAGTCTATCGCTTATGGTGCATGGGGGCTTGAACAAGCCCCCCATCGGGTTTTTATGGTATTTGGGTCTTCTGGGATGGGATTAGGCGGAGTGCTGGACCGACCTATTGATACCCTTCCACACGGCGTTTATGGAGTTGACCACACTTTTTGGTCCTGTCGTTATTCATGTTCAAGACACATGATGTCTTCCGCTATACTTGGAAGCGATCGTTTATGTCCGTAATTCAGGACAACGTTGGTATTTTCTCGATAAGGATGTTCTTTGAGCCTCCAAACGGGGGGGTGGACAGAGACAGTAGCAGTATGATAGGTTCTATTGGGAGGAATGTACTATTAGTTTCACATTTGCGGTCACGATATACCCGGTTTGGGACCATGCACAGCTTGAACTGTTGATGATGGACCAGGGGGGGGGCAACTCATAGAGATAGTGGTCTTGCCAAAATCAATTTCAGGTTCAAACATGATCAAATCAAGTCGGTATCAGTGTTGAGATAATTTTCATGTTCAGCAGACAGTAGGTGCTGTACGTGCCGTACGTTTACGTATCCCAAATCGGCAGTTACTGAGTTGGTGTGTCTAGCTAGGGTATAAATTCAATGATATGGGCAATTGGAACAATGCCATATTTTACATGACTCGAAATACATCAAGTCTAATAAGCAAGTCTAAACAAAAGGGCCATGACCATAAGCGCGAAGGCGGCTCAATGATCTCCCACTCTCCCCCCTTCGCCCCGGCTGTGTCAAGCAAGGCCAGGCAAGGCCAGGCAAGGCCAGGCAAGGCGGCGTTACCGAAGAAGCCAATGATTGTACCACAACACACATACACATGTTAAATTCAACGTCGGATCTCTGTGCAGACGGCGATAACATGATGCAACAGGATGGAGGACAAGCACTTGAGACATAGACGCGTAATACAACCCCTATTCCTTGAAGGAAGAAAAACTGCAGGTTCTCCATACACGCAGAAAGAGCTTGTGGTTTTTTGCAGCCAAGCGTACGGAGTAGGGACAAGAACAATACAATTGGGTGGTGTTCTTGCCCCCCCTGCAACTCATCTGTTATTGCCGTCGATCATGACCAAGAACAGCAGAGTCCGGCGTTTCAAGTTGTGTCTATCCCTGCCGCAAGAGGCATCGCCATGTCCTCGAGGGCATTGTCAAGACAGGACAAGCTTTGTGGGGGTGGGAAGGAGTGAGAGGTGTTGGTAGATTAACTTTTGAAAGGGGAGATTAGAGATTGGAATTTGGAGATGGGGGTCTGCCCAAGAGGATATGGTCCGAAGGAGAGATGGATGGCGAGTATTTAACTCGAGCCTCGGTTTGCGACTCTGGGTTTAGTTGGGGCTGTGGCTGTAACTGGTCTAGTTTGCGAGAGGGTGGTAAGTGTGAGAAAAGAAAGTAGAACACTGCTGTGGAAGTCAACTAGAAGCTTTTCCGCTAGGGATCAACACGGGGTGATACGGCCTTCTCACATACTAATTGGCCAGTGGTTCTACTGCCTTTTCACGTATTCTATCTCATTATTATCCTTCACTCCGTTTCTTAGCCTACCGTTCATCGGCCCCAAAGTGGAGACTAACAAGGGCAATTGTCCATCTCCCATTTGCCAGGGCCTAATTCCTCGTCCGCGTTCCGATTCCGCATTCTCATATTCATCCTCATCCTCAGTCTTCGATGGCCCGGCTGCTGCACTGCAGAGCCCCCCCAGCCCCAGTTGCCCTGCCCTGCCCTGTAACCCCTTGTTGGTTGAAATCCGATCTCCCAAGCCACAAACTGGGGGCCTGTCGGAGAGATCTCAGTTCAGCTTGTGTCATGTCACGGTGGAAGTAGCAACCTCTACACGGATGCACTGTCATGCATACATTTTATCACCAGCCGAGCAAGATGCCATACGGTACATACAACTAATACCCGCTGTTCATGCTTTCTTTCTCTTGCAGCTGCAATGTGGACCGTTCCGCTTACCCCATCTGTCCATGTCCGACCACGTCCACGTTGGGCAATTCATCCATCCTTTCCTCAGTGGCAAAAAGGACGCGCCGACATGGTTTTGGCCCGGCGTGAATGGAACAACAAAGACATGTAACAAACAACACCATTAATTAAGGTATTCACTGTGGAGGTTGGGAGCCGAAACAGACGAGGGGCCCTGCCACGACTTGCGAGTTGCGAGTTGCGACTTACTACTTAGTGATATGACGTGGGTCACGGCTGAAGGTGGCAGCGCCCGGGCCACGGATCACAAGAGATCCGGCGCCGTGATGGCGGATTCACGGTATGGGACTGGCCGACTTGTGAGACGGCGTCGACAACGGAGCTCCGGGGCGGTGCACCACTTACATATTTACAGAAGGACTGTAGTACATCTCCTACTGTGCTTGTACCATGGTTTTACCCAAGACCCTTGAGGCGAATCCTCTGTGTCATGATCGAAACCCAATCTTCAAAGTGTGTCTAGTACATTCAGTGATAACGGGTCCGTATAGCTGAGTACCGCTATCAAAGCCCCCTTTATTTGCCTCCGTTTAGCAGCACACAGCATGAGCCGTTGGCCGCATGGCTGCTTATCCATCGCCCCCTTTATCAATCCCCAGGTTTTTGTATACTTGATCTGCTGAATACTGGAAGAACGACAAAATCTCCCATGTGCGCTGTTCGTCAAGGGAAAGTGAATAAAAACTCCTAAATCCATGCGGCATGAGGACCACGGTGTCGCGGGCCAAATTATGACGTCGACGGAGAAATTAGGCTCACCGTTTGCGTTTGAGATTCTGCCACGGTCTGTCTCTGGGATCTTCAGGGTCCTACTATTCCAGGGGCTAGTACTGTTGTAGCTTTGGGGTCCATGGATAACAGAGAGTACTGTAAGAAAAAAGGAAGAAGGGGGGGAAACAAGAGTGAGAAGCGCTCAGCACAGGACAGGGACAGGGGTGGCTTCCTCTCGGTCTGTTCCCTGGTTCGCAGCGTGGAGAAACTGCGGTTGTAGAGATTAACTAGTCGTAAGACCCATATCAAAGCAAGTCAAATTTATCAATCGGTTACAGACAAGCTGAGAAAAGAGAGGGTCGGTCGGTCACTCCAGAGTGGGAATGCTAATGGGGTGTGGAGAGAGAGCTCGTTTACACGTTCAAGCGGTCGCTGTAGAGTAGAGACTTGGACCTTGACGCGAAACTTGATTTCCCCTCCCTGTCCTAGGTAAATAATCATGACTTCGCCTCTGACGCGACAATGGGTGGTTGAGTTTCTGCATGATGAAATACATTTCCTAGTTGTCCTACGGAGTCTAAGGCTATGTCGTATTGCGCAGGTGTAATTACTTTTGCTACCTGTAGTACGTACGTACTGCGTTGAGTCAAGTTCTTGGCTTAGGGCAATACGGAACGGTAGTATTGAATAGCCTCACCTTTTCAGGACTCGCGTCAACCCACAATACCATCGTTATGCTGTGCTAAGTCTCGAGAGTTTTGTTGCCGCGGCGGTTCTTTGGGTTCTCAACTCTCATAGGTTCGCAGGGTACGATATCGACGTCGTCTGAACAAAGGCTGGGAAAACCGTTGGATATGGGGGCCGTGACGTCAGATGGTGGTAAGAGTCCCGGCTCCGTTGCTGTAAAGACCCGGCCGAGCTCCACCCGCCAGACGTCATCGAGGAGCTTGTTGATTCGCTGACAGGGGACAAACTCTGGCTTGCGCTTTCTGCTTCTGCATATGGGGGGGAAGCGAGGGTGGGGGTGTTTTGGATCTTGGGAGTGTTCGTAGGAGACAAGTTCAAGATACTTTGCATGGGTGTGCAGCTGCAGGTGCAGGGGGCTTGCGGGTTTAATCCATTTAGTCTCTGATTGATGCCGGGGCAGGGGTGGCTTTGGCTGAAGCCCAAGCTAGGGTACTCCAGCCGAAAAGATCGGGGGCCCGGATGTGGTCGTGCTTGTCTTGTAGCTTGTGCTCAGGGACATCCGTCCGTCAAACTAGACAGCCTTTTTTCTTAATTGGCGACCATGTCGGCTTCTTCACATAGAGGTTAGATCATGCGTTTACATATGTACTTAGTCTAGCAAATGAGTACACTGTTGTAATTTCGAGATTGATACTAATTAGATCTTAGTTCCTCTCGTACTGCAGTACAGTTCACACCTCCCATCAACCACCAATAGTTTACACTATACTACGCTGTGATGCCATCATCGCTTGGTCACCTGTCGGACTGGGTCCGGCAGTACTACAGTGTGTGCCCAATGTACCGTCAACCATCCAACACCACGCTTTCACAGCCTTGCCCTGGGAATAGTGCAGTATTCTCACCATACCATTGGGGCATTCTGCTAAACGAGCCCCAATCTAAACTCAAGACTTCAACGCCCCTCCTTGAAGCCAAATCCCTTTTGCGAATAAGGAGCCCGTTTCGTCTTCATTTTTGCCACTCTCGAAATACTTACGAAGTAAAGGAGAGACAGCCCAAAACCCTGCCCCAATCTCGGACACTGTGATACTGTATGCAATCTCTATCCTCTGCCGTTTCTCAGCCTTGGGTTACTCCAAGTGGAAAGGGCTGCTCTATCAATGGATGTCAACATAGCCGCATTCCTTTGGAGCGCTAACCCAACGCTATGCTTTGAAGCTAGCAAGCCTTGCCAGCAGTCAAGCCAAGATGAGGGACGATGGACGGCAGAAGGAGCAACAAGGTTGAGACACGAAACGAAACAAGAAAATTCTGTTAGGTTTGCCCTTGCCCTTACACATGCCAGCTACAGACGAGACTATGGGTGAATTCCTCTTATTAGGGTAATCCAAACAAAGCCAGACTTGGCGTTGCTTCTTTCAGCATTTGTCTTTTTGTGGCTGCGGTTCTGAGGGTGTCTTGGTCCTGCCGTTTCTGTCATCTGGCTTCTTTGGCGGGAAATTTGACGCCCTCTAAAACACAGACTATTCTCAATCAAGCAGACCGAGATTCGCTCTTTCCTTTGCTTTCCCCTGATGGCATTCTCAGTAAATGCCATCCCCCCACTTTCATGAGGGCCTGACCTGACTCGAGGTAGCTACTTCCCTATCTCTCATCACCTGACCCTCCCTCCTGTAAGCTGACTAGATTAATCGCAATCCACCATTTCCACATCTCGATTCCTTTCAGTATCCCGGCTTCTAACAATGATGCTCATTTGTTGTCAGCGTTCACTTCCCTGTCTTTTAGCCGACTCCAGCTCCACATCCGCTGCTTTCTCACCAGGATAAGCAATTGAGCGGGGCCCTTCAGTTGGTTGCTCTCCCGTCCCAACATCCGACCGATGTGACGTACACTTGGGGATGCACTCCGATATCATGGGGAAGTAGGGAAGCAATTGCCAAAGGGTGAGATATCATGCCAAATCCGTTCAATTTGCCCCTTGGCTTGCTGTTAACCTCAGCCTTTTCGGGGAGATCTAATCGCCTCCTGCTATCGAATAAGCAACCGTTGCGGCCGCACATCACAAGCACTTCAAATCGCAGGCGTCGATCAAAAACTGCTGTCTGCTCACTGCCAATATCCCACCAAAAGCAAGCCCCAAAGCAAGACACCAACGGCGTCTATGCCCAATGGCTTGCGAGAAGAAGCCTTCCGACAAAACTCAACTTGCTCTGAGACCTTACTACTGCTTATCTCGTCCTGCTAGTGGCTCGGGCGATGCAAGGCTTAAGCCTTGAGCTCGAACTACTGTGTTACCTCCGGAACCGTCTTCCGCACAGCAACTAAGGCCTGGCCTTACTTTGGTATACATGAAATAGCTTTAATAATGGATGCTATCAAATCACAGCCGGCAGAAGCGTTACTCTTACATCTCGATGAACATCGACAAGTGTCTGAGGACCAACCACCGTTGCCCAAGTGCCGCTACAGATGGCCTTTCTGTACGCTCTTGGCAGATAACAGCCATGGTCTCATCAGGTCACGAGGCCAGCCAGTGGATGCCAGTCAGGCGTCCGAATGGATACCTCGATGTTCTTGGGAAACCAGCTCATCAAGAGTGAACACCGAGAGCTCCAGATGAAAATGATATCCCTTGCTCACCATCTCATCACGCCCCAGCTGCATCTGCATCCTTATCACCTTTCCTTTCGCATTCATGCGTCAAGATGCACGTTCAAGACAGGACTGGCATGGGGAGGACGCAACATGAAGCAAAGTAATACAGTATTCACGGTTAGGTAGGGACCCCATCTCGAATCATGTACTGAAGTACAGTACGTAGGATCTCCACAGAGGATCCAAAGGGCTGTCCACGTGCAACAAGAGAAATGGACAGACTTGTCTTTACTCTGTAGGGCAAAAGATAGGCGTTGGCTTCAGCCGGATTTCTTCTCTGTCTTGAGGACCACTCAAAGGCACGAGATGGAGCTTAGTGAGTGTCGATCACTTCGCGCCTCCCCCTCTCTATCGGCCTTGCGTATGTCTCCTCCTGGTACCAACAACTGCCATCTCAACCATATTTGGCTTGCATTTACAACCAAGAATCCAGTCGAGGTACAAGTTCGTGACGGTTTTCAAAGGCTGGGCGGCACGGGCCCTCCTCCCCCTTACTCCCTCCATCCTTTATCCCCTGACTCGAGACGAAGATGTCAGGAAGATGGGGAGATCCCGACGTGGTGAACTCAGCATCTGCCGGAACTTGGCTCAAAAGTTCCTCTAGTCTGTAGGAGCCGCGGGCCCGGGCGTTGACTGCCGAAGAGATACGAATAGTCCTATCCGTGCATAATGGCCTATTGGTTCGGTGATACGTCCTGCTCTATCTGCTGTGTGGAAGCAATCACACGTGCGGTGTAGCAAGGGAGTCGTTGATATCCAAACACGACAGAGCCGCCTCAGGCCGCCATCCCATGGCTTTGGGGATCATCCAGGGCCCAAGCGTTTGGTTGAGATTGACTACGACCTGAAGGGTAACATGTCATGCTCAATCCGTCAATGTTACCATCGGTTGCTGAGATACAGTCTAGAGAAACGGTTAATGAGAACTCAATCAGTCGATCACCGCTAAGCTAACACCTGCCTAGTTGATGCTGTCACAACTGCTGCTCTCGAATGATCGTCGCTTCTCTTGACTAAATGAAACCACCAGCTCAGTCGAAGGTCCCAGTTCCATTCTTTATCCCTGCAGCTGCTACGAACACGCTGAGTCGGCGACTCCGCTGTGAGGTGAGGTGAAATGAGAACTTGAAATGAGTGCTACTCCAGTCTTGGCGAATTATCCGTTGACCGACCATGCAAACGGTCAAGCAACATCACTGTTTTGATAAAGGGGCTCGGAAGCAAGTCAAGTATCATCTTTCACATGGTTATGAGACGGGAGGTTGTCACTCGGTGCAAAGAGATTTCGAAAACATTGAAAACATTTTTTCATCTATCAAAACGCCCTTTCGCATGCAGTAGACCCCTTTCAACATACAGCATTCCGGATTACAAGCCTCCCCCATATCCTTAACCAAATAATAAAAGTCCTTGGGAATGAACCCTGTTGCGTCCACCACTGAAACCTATCTTCCATGTCCATACAAACTCTTACAACACAATCGCCAGCTCCGGTCGGTCCATCTTGTCTTCGTCCAGGTTCGGGTAATATGGCACCATTGCGTCCGCCGCCTGGACGTACGCGTCGTTGTAGAGTCGCCAGTACGGAATTCTGACCTTCCTTGCTGGATGGAACAGACCCGCCCAGACGTAGTTAAGCACCAAGCCTGGTCCGACGGCCATACGGATGGCCTCAATGGCTTCCACGATGCGGTCGATAACGTGCGGGCTGGTCTCGAATAGATTAGGGTACAGCAGGTTGAGCAGATGCACCATAGCGTCCTCACATCCCAGGCCAACAACGCCCAAAGCAATATGCTTTACGACGGAGGCCGCTGTCTGGCGATGGACTTGATCACGATCGATAAGAGCATCTTCCAACAGGGGAGTTACAGCGTAGACGTAGTCCTTTGCCATCTCGCCAATATACTCGAAGAGGAACGAGAGTGACTTGAGCACACCGTTCTGCACGTTGAGCTCGGGGACTCGGTACTCGTTCATCAGAGCTGGGAGAACAGTGAAGGGAGCACAAGTTTCGGCCACGATACCAATGGCAACGGCAGTGTTGACACGAGACTGACGTTCCTGCACGCGAAGGTTGTTCAGCAGAGTTGCCAACACGTCCTGAGGACCGATGGCCTTGGCAATGAAACCAAACGTGTTGTTAGCAGCTCGTCGGATACCCTTCTTGTGTGCCTTCAGCATGTCAAGCAGCTCAAAGCAGATTCGCATCCATTCTCGGGCGTTCACGCTCTCAGGTCCACGATCCGCGATACGTCCGACCAGGTCAATGGTATTCTCCTGGACCTTTTCGTGACGGTTTCGCAAAATAGGGGTGAGTCGTGGCAGAAGCTCCTTGATGGGTGGTTGCATCTGTGCAATACCCACGACCGTGACGATGGATCGTAGAGCACCCAAGATGGATCCAAGAACTTCAGGATACTCCTCACCGAGATACTCGTAGAGCACAACGCCGAGCTTGCCCATGAGGGCATCCTCGCCACATTGCTTCATGACCATAGCGATTCGAGAGATAAGATCCGCAGCCTGTTGTCGAACCGTAGCCGACTTGTTGTTGAGTCGCCATAGGATGGTACTGACAATCTGGGGAATATAGGGCTTGCAACGGGTTCCCAGTGCGTTGACGACAGAACCAAAGCCATTCAGCATGATAATGTCCTCTACACTCTGCTCCTGGAACGCATGGAGGATACCGTCGATAAGTCGCTCTTCTAGACGCTCACCGATATCCGCAGCGCCCAGACTGGCAACAATCTTCTCCACCGTCTCGACGGTCATCTTTCGATATGCCTCACTCTCATCCTTGAGGTTGTTAACGATTCTCTCAACGATCTCACCAACTCCAACCTTCTGACCAATGTCGACAGTGGTCTCAACCACTTGTCGATAATTGCGCTTGTCCAGGGCCATTCTTCGTACCCAGAAACTCTTGAAGAATTCATCCAGAACGTGCTCCTTCAGGTATCCTGCTGTCACGCCATCCGTGCCAGCGCATTGAGATACCACCTTGAGGACAACCTTCTTCATTTCCTCATCTGGTGACGAGAACTCACGAAGCAGGATCTCCATGATCTGGCTGGTGTAGTAGTTGGCGTATTCCTCGTCCATTAGCGGAATGATGTATCCGACAGCTTTGAGGAAGCCTGCCAAACCCTTACCTCGCTGCTTGCGAGCACCGGTCCATAGAGGGTTGAGGATGTCATCAAAACTCTCAATACCATAGGGGTTAGAGGCCTCAGCCAGCGCGGCAATAGCCAAACTGGTGACAGTTCTAACCTTTGTCTGCTCGTCGTTCAAGTTGGGCCCAATACATTCAACGAGACCCTTGAGGTGGGGAAGCACGGCACAGCCCATGAGAATAGGGATTTGCTGAACAATCTTCACACCTGTATGACGAGCCTGCCATGACTTCTTGCTTCGGCAGACAGCTCTAAGGAAAGGCAACAAAGCGGGAATACCCAGGGCAGACGCAACGACAGCAAAGGCTCGTGCGGTTGTGTTTCGGACGTATTCGTCGACATGATCGATATCAGGTCGCATGGTGCTGATCATAGTAGCAAGACCAGCAGCCTTGCTCAGGTTTGAGATAATCTCACGACCCTCCACTCTGGCGTAGTAGTCTTGGTCAATCAGCAGTGGTTCAATAACGACCAAAATCTTATGAACATAGGGGCGCACAAGGTCATCAAGCTTATACAAAATGCGGTCAATAACCTTGACAAGCAAATGGCGTTCTTGGTCCTCTAGGGTCTTCTCCATGAGCAGTGGCAGGATCTGGTCAAAGAGGGGACCAGCGCCGAATTGTCTGGCATTGTCGGTGATTTGTCGAAGAGCTGTCTTTCTCATAGGTGGGGTACCGTTCTTGATCTTCAACAACAGCCTCATGATCTTCCTCTCCTTGAGCTCCTCAACGGTCAAAGCATTCTCGTCGGAACCGTCAGTAAGCTTTCCAAAGTAGGCCATGTCCTCAGCTTTGAAGAACTGAAGATCGCCAACTCCGGGGATTTCAGCGGGCATTGGCTTTCCACTGAGGCGTACTTGCTCAGGGTCTTGCATCATGAAGCCTGTTTGGGCAGCAGGAGTGGCCATAAGCTTATGTGCTGGAGCCCGAACTGGCTCGTACCCAGGAGGAGGTTCGAGGATCTTGTAACCATCGCTCTCGCCGGGCAGAAGAAGGTCGAGTTCTTCATCGCTGAGAGCCATGTTTCGGCCAGAAATATCGGTACCGAAGGTTGTTGGCATAGTGGGGGCGGATGATGTGTGCACGGGAGTAGCCAGTCCTGCGTTACCCATAGGAGTAGCGGAAGGAGCTTGGTCCCATCGTGAGCGTTTCTTGGAGGCTTCAGCTCCTGGCGCAGGTAGAGCAGGCGTCTGATCCCATCGCGAACGCTTGGGCTTTACCGCATCATCAGTCGCAGTCTTCTCATCGTCAGCAGGTGCTGAAACGTCCCATCTCTTCTTGCGCTTTCGAGTAGTAGACGAAGCTTCGGTAGATTCAGCTTCGGCGCTGTCCTTATCTCCATCTGCAAGCATGGGCTTGGCGTCGCCGTCATCTTCGGTTTTGCCTTCCTGCTTTGCCTTGATAGCCTGCAGCACGCGCTGTTCTTCCCTCTCGAGCTCGCGGGCCTCCATGATCTCGCGATAACTCGCGCCATTCTCGGAAGCGCCCTGGCCATCCTTGGCGAAGGCGTCGGCGCGCGAGGGAGTAAGGGCGCGGTTGAAGCGGCGCTTTTGGTAGTCTGTCTCGCGATCGACAATTCGGCCGCTCTTCTCTCCCTTTCCAGCAAGTATATCATCCTCTTCGACGCCATTGCCACGGGAAAATTCATCGATCATATCTCGCGACGCTGTATACTGGCCGACTAGTCGTCGCGTATTATCGCCATCGCCCATCTCCTCGTCATCATCATCACCCATCGGCAGAGACGTGTTGTATCCGGCAAACTTGTCGGCTCCATCACGTTCGTACAGGGTATTGTCGGCGCTGTCGGTCAGCTTCTGCTTCGTATCGTCGGCTCGCTGGTTGGCGGCGTCAAAGGTTCGCGAACCCTTGTTTCCCGCCGCGGCAGCATTTCGCTCCTGCTGGAGCTTCTTGATGGTCTCGAAATCCGCGTCAGACATTTTGTATTATGGCATTCGCAGCTTCATCCCGGTTCGAGAGGACAAGGGGCGCTAGGAGCGTTATCGTTGTGCATGGAGAGTTGGGATGTCTGATGAGTGGTCGCAAAATTACACTCTCCTTGCGAAGCTTTGCTAGGTTGGGAGGCGATCTTCTTCACCCGAATTTTAGCCGCCTTCTTAGAGCATGCATGTGCCCGCCTACCCAAAAGGGCAATTTGTCAACAATGCATTGACATTCAAACTCTGCAGCTTCTTAACCTGTATTTATTAGCTGATAGATACAGAGCATAAGTTGCGGATGGCGATACTTGTATTACTATCATTAAAACTAATATGCCTATGGAATCGCTTGGCTGGACTTTTACAAGTCTTATGTGGGTTTAGTGTAAGTAGCTGTCAGTTTCAACTACATGATCTAAATCTTCATATATTCAAAATGAACATGATAAAGAAGGTTGCTTCATCTGTCAGCTTGAGATGTGTTCTAATCATAGGATGGTAGGCCTTGGACCAAGAACATGCAATCCTTGGGTGTTATTTTATGAAAGATCAAAAACCAGAATTGTTTCCATGTGACTTGAAGCTATGAAACCACGGCAAGCTTGAAGATGAGTCCATATGACCAGGGCCTAAACGTGCTGGCGCAAGAACGCTGTCTACAAGGTACTTCCTTATGATGTGCGCAGTCTTTTTGACCTTCTCATTTGCTTGATCTCCTCAACCCCTTGTTCATCCTTGGGCGTCACGATCGGAGTTTCTTCCTTTACCACCGTGTCGCTGTCGGTAACAGTGATCGTTTTCTTCGCCCTTGTTGTGGTATGTTCCTCGACAGAAGCGACCTCTATCTTTATCACGGTAGGCTCATCCTCTTCCTTATTCGCTCGAGCCGCAAACTCCCTCAAGTCAGCGGTAAAGAGGACTGAATGAGCCCACCCGGCATACGATCCCCATAGGTCTCGAAAATGATCCCCAACAGCATCGTAAGTGGCCTTGTTTAGTGTCTTGGCTTTCGACTTGCCAAACTTGTAGTCTCTTTGTGCAATCTGCCAAACATGAGTATCGACTGGGACTGCCTCTCCCCAGCCAAGGCCCATAAGACACACACAATCCGAAACTTTTGGACCAACTCCCTTCAGTGTCAGCAGTTGCTGTTGAGCCTCTTTGTACGTTGCATGTTGCTCTTTCGGTACGGGCGTCGTATTGAAGCCTGGTAGTTCTGGGTTTCGAAGGCTCTCCAACCAGTTATCAGGCTTCTCCTTGGCAACTATCCGTGCTGTTTCGGCGATGTACTTGGCTCGGTATCCAAACCCCAAGGCTCTAAGATTTGTTTCAACGTCATCACCTGTGAGGTCTTGGGGGGTGGGGAAATCATGGAAGGCCTCGTCGCCCATATGGGCTATAAGGGGTCCGTAATGCCGGCACAACTTGTGTACCTAACAATGTGATAAGCTTCGGAGCTCCCTATGTATAAAGTTTACTAACCATTTGTGATATTCTTGCAATGTTGTTGTTGCTACTGCAGATGAAGCATATCAATGTTTCCCAGGCATCTTGACTGAGAATGCGAACACCCTGGAACTGGAGAGCTCTCTTGCGAAAATTGGCATCAGCGTCTGACCACTGTTGGTATAGAGGTTCGAGGCTTGTATCCAGGTTGAAATAATGCCGCAAAAGAGGTTCAGTATCGCTGGGTGGTGGCGTCTTAGGCTTGGGTGCTGGGAAGGTGACCTGATAGTGCAGATGGGTAGAATCCTGCTTCAGATGAAGGAGCCTTCCGTGCAAGGTGCATGTCCTGACAGTGTTGGCATTTGGTTTAATATATAGCAGAACCGGTAACTCACCACTCATGATTGATCTTTTGCCATCTGAAAGACTGCCCACATCTTAGGGTGGTGTTGATGCAAAGCTCCCCTAGAGTAACGGGTAGCTTTTGCCAATCCGTTCTCCCGACAATAGACATGGAGGACAAGCAATTGAAGCCAACTGAGACCCTACTTTTCTGAAGGACCCGTTGAGTATATGAGCAGGATTATCTAAAGAGCAAATTGGCGGGACGAAGTTGAGATGGTCGTGGCGCGTCTGATTCCCTCTAATGATGTGATGTAATGGGTGCTTGAGGACTACAGTGGCAGATCGCGCCCGTGGCCCCCTGGAACTAATAAGCAAAGGGGTTACGCTACAGTGGGATGTTAGAGGTCGCAAAGATCATCCTCTTCAGGTACCCGTCTTGAAGATGTTTCAGGAAAGAATGGCCGTAGAATGGCCGTTGAACACAACATTTTGGATCATATTAAGTGCCTTACTGGTCTGCTTCTTAAAACGTAGAAACCCTTTTTTTAAAAATGTGAATTGAAGCATATTAAAACTGCATAGCCTGAGTTAAATGACACTGAAAAGCTTCGAGTTGCTGCAAGTGCTGGCCTGAGGTGAGTTTTTCGGAACCCAAGGTCAGGTCCCCGTCCGATCCAGCGCTAAACCCAAACCTGACTAACGTTGGCGCCTCCAGGCAAAAAAAGCTCCAGCCTCGCGCGATGCCTGCCAGCTCTTGAAATTGGAACCTCGTTGCGGCTTGAATCAACGACTCCGCCTTCCAACCATACACACTTATCAATTTTAGAGACTTCACCTCATCTCTGCAGTAGCTTGTCAGTACTGTCATCATGAACGGCGATAGCTACTCTTCTCGAGGTAAGACACTTGGAACATGGTGCTTTATCGCGTCGCGTCGCTAACCCTTCCAACGCAGACGGGCGCAGGGGAGGCCGAGACTATCCTGTAAGTAAACTATCTCGTCTTCTCAAGTATCATTGGATCTGACACTCTTCAGCCCAGAGGTGATAGGGACGATCGCCGAGACCGAAACCGCGACCGCGACCGCAGGCGCTCCCGTTCGCCAGACCACCGAAGCCATCGACGAG
The DNA here is from genome assembly GCA_012977755.1 of Fusarium nurragi. Classification (NCBI taxonomy): domain Eukaryota; kingdom Fungi; phylum Ascomycota; class Sordariomycetes; order Hypocreales; family Nectriaceae; genus Fusarium; species Fusarium nurragi. The sequence continues at coordinate 78,402 of JAALXI010000289.1, read as the reverse complement.
GTGAAGGAGACGCCGATGCCTACTCTTCCAGCCGAAATCACCGTGACCGTGAGCGCGAGGATAGATACTCGGGCCGCGGTGAAAGACGGGGCGGCGAACGTGGTGGCGAGCGTGGCGAACGTGGTGAGCGAGGTGAGCGAGGTGAGCGAGGTGAGCGAGCTGGTGAACGTGGCGGCGATCGTGAATGGGATCGCGATCGAGGATCATCCCGTCGGGACGCTAGACGCGATGACGGCGAGCGACCTAACAGGCGAGAACGAGACCCTTATGATGACCGCCGCCGCGGAGGAGGCAGGGACCGCCGTGAGGATAGATTCCCAGCGCAGCAAGAACGTCGCAGCGCAAGTCCACCACCCAAGAAGCGAGAACCAACTCCAGACCTCACGGATATCGTATCTGTCATCGACCGCAAGCGTCGCCTGACCCAGTGGGACATAAAGCCTCCAGGATACGAAAATGTCACAGCTGAACAGGCCAAGCTGTCTGGCATGTTCCCTCTTCCTGGAGCTCCTCGACAACAGCCGATGGATCCCAGCAAACTTCAAGCTTTTATGAACCAGCCTGGTGGACAGGTGACTAGCGCTGGATTGAAGGCGAACAACTCTCGCCAGTCGAAGCGGCTTTTGGTTTCCAAGATCCCTCCAGGCACGACCGAGGAAGCACTCATGTCCTTCTTCAACCTTCAACTTAACGGCCTGAACGTCATTGATACCACAGACCCTTGCGTTCTGTGCCAGTTCTCTAACGATCGGTCGTTTGCTGTTATCGAGTTCAAGGACGCGCCAGAGACGACGGTTGCTCTGGCGCTGGATGGTATCTCTATGGAAGCCAGCGACGCTGCGAATGGCACGGATGCAGGACACCGCGGTCTTGAGATTCGCCGACCTCGCGACTACGTGGTGCCCGCAATTACTGAAGAAGTTTCCTATGACCCTGAGGTCGTCTCCAACGTCGTTCCTGATACTGTTAACAAGCTGAGCATTACCAATATCCCAACTTTCTTGACAGAAGAGCAAATCATCGAGCTGCTGGCAAGCTTTGGCAAACCCAAGGCTTTTGTCCTCGTCAAGGACAGAGGAACAGAAGAGTCCAGAGTGAGTATTCCAGCCTGTCATATAATGCTTTTCCTAACAGCCACAGGGTATCGCTTTTGCCGAGTACCAAGATCCTGTTGTTTCCAATCCAACTGCGCTTGACACCCTCAACGGCATGGATATTGGAGGCAAGCAGATCAAGGTCAGCAAAGCCAGTATTGGTCCTACACAAGTCGCAAACTTCGACGTGGGCATCACCGCTATTAGCGGCCTTGCTTCTCAAACAGCCAATGAAGTTGAAAGCAGCCGAGTGCTTCAGCTTCTCAACATGGTCACTGCCGAAGAACTGTTGGACAACGATGACTATGAGGGTATGTGATTTTGATCTGATTTTACAAGTGCATACTAACAAGATCTGTCAGAAATCTGCGAAGATGTCCGAGAAGAATGCTCCAAGTACGGCAAGATCATTGACGTCAAGGTCCCAAGACCTACTGGTGGCAGCAGGCAATCTGCTGGTGTGGGCAAGATCTTTGTCAAATACGAGAACACTGAGGACACAACAAAGGCTCTGCAGGCTCTTGCAGGACGCAAATTTGCCGACAGAACTGTTGTGACAACATATTTCCCAGAGGTACGTTCATGGTTATAAACTACATGTTTCGCTGGCTAACGCAATACGCAGGAGAACTTTGATGTTGGCGCGTGGTAAGAGGTTAATATTTGTTCCAGTTGGGAACCAGATCAAGAGGTAAATTGGTTGATAGGGCGGGAGTCTACTATTGGTGTATGTGTAGGGAAGCAATTGAAAATGTAAAACAGATGGCATGACAAAGCATTAGTATCTTTAAATTCAACGACCAGTCGACATTCATTGGACACAGCTCACGCTATTCGATATGTCTTGCCAGATCTCGACAAGCTACGACTACGAGCAAGTTTCACAGATGACCACTACAATGAACCGGACAGACACGCATTGAGAAGTTAGAGTTAAAGGAATCATGTTATATATATCTGCATAAGCTAGGTATCAAGGTCAATGGCATACTTGATGCTCAAGGGATCTATATTCTGTTAGTGACAATACAGAAACAGATAAAGCAAGTAAACGTTGCACGTGACCGAAGATCAGAAGTCCATTTAAATTCATTGAGGCCGAAGCCTCTAACATAAGAGGTACCAGAAATAGTAAAAAAGTAATGTGTCATCATGTCGAGGTCGACAGGGCAGTAGAAAGAGCAGAGATATTGACTTACCATGTGATTAGTAGCAATTGCGCAAAGCGAAGCTAAGGAAGCTTTGCTTTGCTTTGCTGTATGTTGAAGTTGATTGTATCTGGAAGAAAAGTTGAACCGTGACAGCAAAGAAAAGCGAAGAAACGCGACATTGGCGCCGAGCTCGGACCACTCACGTGACGCTACGAAGCCGGCTCTGCCCTCTGCGAGCGGGGCTTAGAAACCCAATCAGAACGCACCGCTCTGCCCTAACTAAGCGGTCTTTGTTCGCACAACCAGCACTAAAGACATTCTTTTTTCCATTTCGACCTCGACAACTCCATCCGATCATCCCCAGCATCACGACCGCCGCCAAACCGACAAGATGGGCCGACTTCACAGCAACGGAAAGGGCATTTCTGCCTCCGCTCTCCCTTACTCTCGCCACGCTCCCGCCTGGTTGAAGACCACCCCCGAGCAGGTCGTTGAGCAGATCTCCAAGCTCGCCCGTAAGGGTGCCACTCCTTCTCAGATCGGTGTCATCCTCCGTGACTCTCACGGCATTGCCCAGGTCAAGCTTGTCACTGGTAAGACGAATGCGCGCACATGAAAATGGCAATGTTCACGGCGGCTGACACAATTTGCAGGTAACCGAATTCTGCGAATCCTCAAGTCCTCCGGTACGACTCCCTGAACGAATAATGGATGTGGCGGTGGAAGAGATACATCTACAACGGAGAAACACCATCTCCTTAATGCCTCTGTGCGGTTGAGACTGACAGAGTGATTTAACAGGCCTCGCTCCCGAGCTCCCCGAGGATCTGTACATGCTTATCAAGAAGGTACGCCAGTAATGTGAAAAATCTTCCGTTTCGTTGAGTTTCCTGCTAACCGAATAAAAAAGGCTGTTGCCGTCCGCAAGCATCTCGAGCGCAACCGCAAGGACAAGGACTCCAAGTTCCGTCTCATTCTCATCGAGTCCCGAATTCACCGTCTGGCTCGCTACTACAAGACCGTTGGTGTTCTCCCTCCCACCTGGAAGTACGAGTCCGCCACTGCCAGCACCATTGTCGCTTAAGCGTACCTGAGATGATGGCTAGTCGCTCTGGATGACAGTGACGGTTTCCCGGGTCACGGAGTTGGGGGACAAATTATGGAAAAAGTTGCATTTAGAGCCATGATGCTTGTGCTCGACCTTTCTGGGAGGATCAACAGCGAAGTCAACTGCTCAAATAGAAAGCTCTTTGACCGCTGAAAGCGTGTGTATGCAATGGAGTATACTCAACCCAGTGACGACAAAATTATTGAACCTGAACGCCATCTATGCCTATCGCTACCAATTACCTACGATGTGGAAAAGTGATGTGATGAGATGTGTCTAAGTCTAGCCAGTCCCTTCCAGCTCCTTTGATTTTTGAATGAGATATTCTCCTAGTACTCGAAGAGGGTCGCTCGGCCTATGATATTATTAGCAACCAATGGCAAGCCTCATAACAGGCAATGTTTACTTGTCTTTTGCCAATTGCTTCATGCCCTCCAGCAGCGTTCCAGTGACCTTGGTGTTGAGATATCGCCGTGTCGAATCGCCATGTGGAGGGGCCTCGGCTGGTATGTTAAGACCAGGATCTGGATGCGCAGAAGCAGCTCTTGATCCTTGAGCCGGAGTTCCTGTTCGTGCGGGTGCCGGACTGGGCGCATGAGCAGCTGGAGCAGGAGACGACTATGGCATGTCAGTAAATATGTCTTTATGAAGTGTTCAAGCAAGAGAGTCGAGGGTAGAGCGGGTTTGTCCATTGCAGTCGGCAAGGGAACCTTCAGCACAGCTTGAGAATGATTGTTCAAGGTAGAAATCGCAAGTAGAGAGAGGAACCACGTACTGCAGGCTGGTCAACAGGCGCATCAGACATCACAACATCCTTCTGTAGAGCTTCTGTCGGTAGTCCATTGGCAGCAGAATCGGCTGGAGCTGTAATTTGTGGTGTCTCTGCAGTTGACTCGGCTTTGGGGATTTCGTCTGCCATTTTCGAAACAGGCAGGTTCTGGAAAGGCTCACAATCGGGACTGTTGAAGAGTAGAAGCTACTACCTGAAGAGGAAGCGGAATGATGATTGATCAACTGCGCTGTTCAATCGCGCCGGTTGATTTTCGGATCAAGTTAAAAAGTGAAAGAGGCTTCCGCGAGGTCATGTGCTTTCGTGTTGACGAAACGTGTCTGCGTTTGTCCATCGCGTCTGCATCTTAGACTGCAATACCAACGGCTTCTTCGTAGCCCTACATGTGTCTCTTTTGTTGGATCTGACATGGCTAAAGTCAAATTATGGATGCATTCGTGACAAGGCTTCCAAAGCCGCAAAGTCAGCTCCGCAGCCAAATTCGATCCGACTCACCAGATAAGGAGAGGCCTTCCAAGCGAGCCAAACGACAGGGATCCCCAGATTCCGACAGCGATCATTCTCACGATTCCCATGATTCTCAGATCAAGACGTCGCCGAGAAAAAGTATCAATAATGCTGAATCAGCTGAACCAGGTGAAACCCATCTGCAGCATGAGGGACAATCTCGGCCTACGGACATTGAAAGTGCGTTGCCTCCAGCTGCTGAAGGCAAAGAGGCAATTGAAGAGTATGAGGCGATGAAGTCATCGCAGGCTACAGCTGAAGATGATGATGGCGCAACAGAAAAACCTCAACCTCGTTGGGTCAGAGGACAAAGCTCTATATATGTGGACGCCTTCAATCTCGCCCTTGACACAGTTTTAGAAGAAGAATCCCATTTGTTTGATGAGAAGGAAAGTGAGGTCTTCAAACAGTGGAGAGAGTTGAACTACGAGGCCCAGTACCTGTCTGTTGTCACCAGATGCCACAAAACTTACTCAACTGCTCACAATTTCCAGATATGTCCGTTTGTTCCTAAGAAAAACAGCATCGTGGCATCGTCACAGTCGTCTTGGATACCATAGCGATATTTCGGACCTCGAAGCAGCCATAGCTACCCTGCAGTCGTCTCGTACACTACCACACGACACCACTACCCCAATACAGACTCCGGTTTATGGCATCGAACTTGAAGAGTCCAGCTTGGGTGAGACGTTTACTTTTGCAGATGCGTCGGGAGATCACATCAACTCCGTGGAAGAGGCTGCCTCACAGCTCAGTTTGGACGAGCTGAAGGATCTGGCAAAGGAGGCCAAAACTCAGGGGCGTAACAAAGCAGAACTCATTCGTTCACTTGTACGGATGAGCAAGCAACAAGCTGGATTGATGTCGGTTGGTCTCAGCAGACACAACAGCCGCGATTTGGCTATCGAGGACCAGGAAAACAGAGACGTAAAAGCAAAAGCCAAGGCAAAGCTTCGGCGAGAAGACTCAAATCGGGAGCAGCATTTTTTAACTAAAATCCTCGCTATACTCGGACCTTGTATCCGGTTGTCACCATCAGCCTTCAAGCTCTTCGAGCGTGTGCATCTAGTGTTTTACCGATCGACTGAGTGGACAGAGAAATCACTCACCACGATCATTCTGGCCAAGATTGCAAGACGTCATTTTCCTGAGTACATTGTCTGCCGAACCTCGACAATATTTTCATCACGCTTGCACTTATTGGAGTATGAAACCGCCATCCGCATGGAAGCGGAAGTCGACGCGTGGGAGTTCAATAGTCCATCCGGAGAGGAGGGCCTCAAAATGATGGTTGATATATTTGACAAAATTTATCCTCGATGGAAGATATTGGTTGAAGAGGAACAACACAAAGAGCGCACTGTATATGAAGCGGGCGAAGGCGCCTATTTGAGACGGTTCACACCTGGCCATTCTTACACAAGAATTGTTCATAAAGCGGCTCCGATATTTGGAAAGCTTAAAGAACACCTGAGAGAGCATGAGTTACTCACTGAACTTCTGGATCAGCGGTTATTCCATCCGGCCAGGCGAGGTGGCTGGTATCAGCGAAAAGCTCTACTGGAAGAGCATTATATGCCTGCTTTAGATCCAAGTCCCAAATACGCAGATGCCGAGCAACAGAAAAAGCACTGGAAGAGAATCGCAGTTGCTACTTGCGAGGCTGGCCTACAAGATCCAGATTGTCATCTCATATTTCACTACGACCTGCAGAAACGTTTGGTTAAGTTGGAAAAGAGACTACGCATACCGCGTCGCTTACAACACGACTTTGGTCACGTTGATCTGCAAAAACCTATTGAGCATACAATCGAAGGGATACAGATCAAGAAGGATGTTGTCGTCAAGCCCGGTCGTCAAGCGTCAACGAAGACCATATGGTTTGATGAGCTAGACTCACAGGAAGAGTGCAATGTCGAAGCGATGTGTCTCAGTCAATATCGATCAGAAGGATGGAAAGGATATCATGCCGAGGGTGGAATCATCCGCACTCTGTTTGCGTACCTCTTCTACGATGTCCTCTTTATCTATATCCCGAATGTATTCCAAACGGCTTACCAAACGTGTCCACTTGATCTGCATACCGATGCCTTCTACCCATCCAGGGCATCTGAAATCAACCACAGACTCGTTGAGATTGCCAACGGAGAGGCGCCACGGCTAATTCGTGAGGTCTGGGGGAGAGAGCATGAGAAGAGGACAAGCGTGGTGGGCCTGAATTGGGACTTTGAGGTTGACGATCTTGTGGAGCTTGTGGAATGCTTCGAGGGCAGTGCTCTTGCGGCAGTATGCAAGGTGATGGCTCAGGAGTACAGGCAACGAGGTGGCGGTATCCCGGATCTAATTCTGTGGCGCACTAAAGAGACACCAGAGGATCAACCCAAAGAACCTGGGAAAGCGAAGGGAGAGGTTATGTTTTCGGAGGTCAAGAGCGCAAACGACCGGTTGAGCGATACTCAACGGCTCTGGATTCATGTGCTTACGGGCACAGGGGTCAAGGTTGCGCTCTGCAACGCTGTAGCAAAAGAAGTGAGGGAATTGGATTGAATCCATGTACAGGACTCTTGCATACAAGCTCAAAGGATCTTTGGTGATATTGAATCACATCCAAAACAAGGCAGGGCAAGACACGTGAACAGGGTGAGGTTTCCTTCAAGCTGAGAGTTGCGAGTTCCCGAACTGCCCTGCAATCTTACGCTGCATTTCTACTCAAGCCAAGCCGCGGCGATCTTCTTGTTCTGGAAAGTCTATATCAGGATACGAGCATGGAAGAGTCGCAAACTACGCTGCAACGGATTCGTTCTGATGTTTGAGCCAAAATTAGCAATCACTAAAGCAGTTTGGAAACACGGTCAAGGGGCCTTGTTCCACCCAGCAGCCCGGTCACAACGGTCTCAAGCTTGTTTCTAATATCAGACTCAGGGCTGAGGATCCCTCCTTCGTTTCAGATAGGCGGGAGCCTTTGACTGGGCATGGTAGCCAATGGCAGGATGGCACTGGAGACGGTGTGATGCGCAGGCTGGGCAGGGTTGTCACATCACCACATGCGCATCCCGTCACTGGCGCTCTCGGCGGGTTGGACGACTTATTGGGCTATGTGGGCTATAGCTCTAGGGTTAACCTCTCAGAAGCATACTCTGCCGTTTTCCATACATGATGCCACGAGGCACCGAGCTTCGAGGAAGCGGAAGAGTACGCGGGGTAGCTCGGGCGCTTTTCACCAGTCGGACTTGTGCCATGGGTAATGGGTGATAGTGTTCCAGAGCCTTGGTCACCTGGATGACGAAAGGTGATGAGTTTTGGCGGGTTGGGCGCAAAGAGCCCAAGCTTAGGTCTATGGACCGTAGGATCCTCCTCCAATGTTACGGTCACAAGTCTGGTTCATCTATCTTGTGTACAGTACAGCAGAGGCTCTAGCCTGTGGACCTGGACATGATTGGGAACACGCCTGCTGCTAGCGCGCTGTATCTCGCAGTAGCTAGGTAGCATGCGCGAAACAATCGGCAAGAGTAGAAACGAGAGCGAGAGGGGGGAGATGCAGATTGCAGATGCATTTGAAGCAACAAGATACGATATGACACGACACGACATATAGCGCAGGCATGATCAATACAGACGGCCGAGAAACGACGCTTCTGCATGGTGCCTGGTCCTTCACCTCAACTGAACATCTGAACTGAACTCAACTCGACTCAGAGAACCCCAATCCTCACAAATGCAAATGGAAATCGTCGACCCACAGCCATTGGCGCTTAGCACGTATCCAATCATACCAAGCTGCCCTTCATGGTGGGTGATGGCTCGTCCGTCCTGGCCAATAACACACTTGACGCCCCATGGCCCGGCGCTTACAAGCCCAGTTTATGGGGCTTCCTGGTTCCGTTTGGACCAGGATCCTGGGCCCCCCGTAGAACAGAGCCCGCCGCTTTTAAGTCTAAGTCTTTCTAGTGGTCCAGGGGTGATGGACTACTGGGACCCAAGGGGGTGTGCCGGCAGTGTGGGAGCCAGCGATAATTAAGGCAGGATGCTTCTGAATCCAGAGGATTCCTTACTGTAATTGCAGCGCAGTAACTGAGATGCCAAGCTCTTGAGGCACGACAGTGGGGAGGACAAGAACTGCCTTTTCCTGCCTGGTAGCCTGTCTCTCTATGCGTATCTCTGCATATATACGTCCTCATTCCTGCGACCCAAAAGCCGGCCCAGTGGAGCATCTGATTCACATCTTGCATCTCCTCACAAACAAGGACCTGGACAAAGAACCAAAACAAAGAACCAAAACAAAGAACGAAAGCTCCCCTTTTCTCCTTCACGCGTTCATTCTCCCATCACTTAACACCCCTAATGCAAATCTCTCCAAGGGGGCTTGCTAAGATGATCTCTTAGCTTTGCCTAGCATCCCCATGTAAGACAGCCTCCAGTCTACCGGGAACAAGGGTCTATCCCATGACTTGGAAATAAAAGAGAAAATAAGACAGAACGGGCGGGGTCCTATAGGGGAGCTTCAAGCTGGCGGCCTGCGGAACGGCCGTCTCTGCGACCCAGATACGCATCGAGGATATACCCGTCGCGCGGCCAGTTCTGGCGGCCATGACAGATCCATTATAAACAAATAAACAATAGTTGTTGAACCAAACAAGGGAAACGAAACTTGCAGAAATGGTGAGAGGTGCGGCAAGTCTCTCACCATCACAGTCTGTATGATCTTGGCTCATATAATTGACCGTGTACTCCGTATGTATTAATCAGTCGGTTTCTATCACCAACAGAGCACAAATCAGAGCACGCGACAGAACTGGTGTTTAAACAGCCCATGGTTTTGTGGATTTATTTTGAGTAACCGCGTTACTACAAGCCGATTGTATGCCCGATATACGGGGTCACCGACGCTCAAAGCGTTCTTCGATTCTCTTCCTCCCACCCCAGTACCTGTACCTTATCGAAGGACTCGCTGGCGACTGCTCCCCAGTCACTCAGCTCAATCCCCTTCGCACCCGAACCTCTTCACATATGTTGGTATCGTACTTCTTGGCCCATGCTGTGCCCCCAGGGAATAGCACATCCAAGCTGATAATGAAATTGCAAAACGCCATCGAACTCCTCCAAGCGTACCTCCCAAACAACCCCAATAGTGTCCTTCCATTTCTGATTCAACTCCTTCCAAGGCGTATCAAATAATTGTTCGTAAGAGAATGAATGAAGGATAAAAGGGCGACAGTTTTCGCCGCCAAGTGTCGAAGGCCTGCTCCAGATTTCGCCTTGTGTTCTGCATCCTCGTCGTTTTCGGTATATTCTTGGTTACAATGCATGTCTAAACAAAAGGAAAGTCGTAATGTGTCCGAAAGATCGTTAGAAGTTAATAGTGCTTTGAATGGATGATAATTTTGCGTGTCAACATGATGCGTGGAAGCATATGACTGTTTGGCCCAGCAGGTTTATTCAACCTTGCGCCTCTTGCCCTTGGGTGCAGGTGCCATTCTGGGTGTGTATGTGACGGTTCTTGTCACTACCTCTCTGATGTGTCTCACACTAGTTCGCGAAGACTTCTGCTTCTTCTCCAGTATGCGAGCCTTGAGAGCAGCATCCCAGTCAAACACTGAATGGACTGGTCTGGCACTGAAAGGTGATCGAACAGTACTCGCACTCAGTGGCGAGTCCATTTTAGACACGCTAGGACTCGGAGGCACTTTGAGGCTGGGGAAACAGGCAGGGCCGGTGGGAGGAGCAGACATGGGCGTAGAGCAGGTGAAGGGACTTGAAGGTACCATGGGAGCCGTTGCTGGAGGGGTCGGGCGGGCTGAAGTTTTGGTGGTGCTCGAAGCTGAAGATGGAGGTGTGCCTTCACACTTGCTGGAGGCATCGGTTTCCTCACTGATCGCTGTGTCTGGGAGTGAATCCGGAGTAGTTAGACCAGAGCTGGTAGCGGGAGAGTTGAGGGCCATGGCCTTGGTGAGGAAGTCGGTATATGCCATAGGCGGGCTGATGGGCGTCTTGAGGAAGTCCGGATCAGGCTTGAAAGTGAACGAAACAGCCGAGATTGGAGTTGCTGAAGTGATCTCGGAGGGAAAGGTAGCGGTGACGGGAGTGGTAAGCTTCCCCAACTTGGGCTTGGCGGTAGACATGATGATGGTTAAATAAACCGTGAATATCGAGGTCAACGTTGATTATGGGCGAGTTGAAGGTCTGGGCTAGGTTGATTATATGAACCAGCAGCCAATCCCAAGTAGTGGGAATTAGGAGTACAGGCAGATAGAAGCAGCGAGTGAACAAACTGACTGACTGACTGGAGAAAAAGCGAAGGTCAGAAGGTAGAAGTGAGGCAGCACCAGACGATTATAAGGAAAGGACTGCGTGAAGTGTTTGGCGCCGGAGGATGGGAATTGGAAGAGGTGGGCGCTTGAAGAAGAGTAGGGGGTGTGAAGCAGTTGGAACAAGGCGGAGCTATGACGGACTGAGAAAGGGAAGGGGTAGGGGTGTGTGTAAAGAGATGACCCCGGGCAGCTAGATGTGTGGATATACCGCACGGGATACCACCAGATGGGGGCCGGGCGCGTGTGCGAGTGCCAGACTACCAGACACGAACAACCACCAGAGTGACAACAACATGAATGCAGCACACGACGGTAGAGCAGCGATAGCGCGACGGCGCAACACAAAACAACAGGCGCGTGCTTATACTCAGAACCGGGGCAGAGAGGGCGGCAACTGCACAAGAGCGACGTGAACGAGCCAGGGAGGGGCGTGTAGCGGTAATTGATGCTGGTCTGTGCTGGTCTGCTCTGCTCTGGCTACTCAGTCCTTTGCATCGATGTGCCTTGTGTCCAGCCAGTCTCATCGCCTGTGCGGTCTGCAGGCGTGCAATGCGAGGATGTGACTGCACTGTTGTCTTAGTGGGCAACGACAGATGCAGTATGCTTGAAAATGTCACTCCATCTCTTCCTGCCTGTTGACTGCCTGGCAGCCGCCAATCAGCGGTTGGGTGAATGGCGCACTATGTTTGTGACAAAGAGAAATCGAGTTGGCTGTGCTAGGCTGTTGGTAACGACTGTACTCGGTAACACGCTCGTGTTGATGGTGTCCTAGCAGAACGACAGCGAGCCAACACTTGGATCAATATCGTGACAGAGATCTTGTGAACAAACATCTCTGGCAACTCGGAAACCAAGTGTTGGAACGGACATGTTGGTCGGCGGCTCACAAGTCAGACTTGATGGTGGTTGGTGGACAGTACTCCATAGAGAGGCGCTGTGATGGGTGTAAGTTGTTAAAGCCCAGAGGTTGATTGGGATTGGCTGGTTTTAGCGGTGATAGTCGCGTTAAAAGCAGCGGCAACAGCCTACGCCAATTCGAGAATAGGAACGAATGACTGACAGGGGGGCGGGAGGCCTGTTGATTCGAAGGGGCAGGGGTCGAGCAAGTGCCCTGAGAGTTTAGTCTCTTACTTTTTTTATTCTCGAATAGCCCCTAGTCACCTGTCATCCTTGCTGAAATGTCCTTGTCAAGGAGCTGTTTGGTTGCTGAAGCCGTTGCTGGCGCCGCGGATGGCTTCCCTGGCCCAGATGGTCGGTGAGGAATGTGATTCGACCAAAGCTGGGGGGACAGTCGGGCTTTTCGCAAGCTCGTCAGTGGTTGTACTGGTTTGGCTCACGGCGAGTTAAAGTACCGAGCGAATAGGATCTCAGCCACGGTCTTTTCCACGATTCTGACAGCGATGAGGTAGGTTCAGTGCTGACGAGTAACGGGCGATGCTTTGCAGCTGAAGTCTTTTTTTTTTCTTCTTTTTTTTTTGCAGTTCTTACGAGGATGGTGCTGGCTTTCCTTTGTCCTCGTGGGTGTCATTTCGAAGTGTAATTGATGAAGGGGAGAAGGGGAATCGCAATTCGATTATGAGATGGCAGCTCATCATTGGTTCCTGTCGCAACCGCCTCCATCCTTGATCTCGATCAAAACATGGCAGTTCAAAACTGGTAACAGCTTCCAGCGTGACTCTCGTTGGATAGATAAGTTGTCAATAGCGATGCACCTCTCGGCGAATTGGAAGTGTAGTCGCCCAGCTCCAATAAGAAGCCACCTCCGTAACTGCCAACTACTAGATTGTGATACGAATTATCCAACCATGAGTGTCTTCTCTCTGTCAGATACATCGATAGATCACCACCAATCAGCGGCTTACCATAGACGACTTACGATGCAACATCAAAGCAAACATTGGTCCAGCGGGAAAGCCCATACACGGCCACCAAGACGGACACTATGCTTTGCAATACGACGCGCGCGCAAGTGGACATGTGCACGTCGTGATCTTCGAGTTCCATGAATCCACTTGCGAAATCTAGGCGTTTACGAAAACAAGTAGTTATGGGGTTGGCTTCAGTATATCGGCCTGGTCTGGCGATATGCGAGTTGAGGTGAGGTGGCCTAGGGCAACTCTGTTGGAAGAAGCGCGCGTCAATGCGAGGCATACCTGTTGCAGCTACTCCATATGGGTTGCTTGACCAACGGTCTGTAGACTGTTCAGTCTTTTCGCAAACATTATGTGTGGCAAGCTCATCATTGGCTCACGCGCCATCTCATGAGTAGGCGCCGTAGGTCTTGAATGGCCGAACGACGTTGCTGCAGAAATATTGTGAGTTGTCTTCACAGACTTTGGCATTGGTCGCGACTCCAGATACGGAGTCATACACTTGGAGTCAAATCTAGGCCTCGTCCGCACAGCGCTTCTTCGAACACACTGGACGGGCATGTTTGACCAGTGTTGCTGGTGGATCGTGAGGATTCTGTATCATTTATCGCGGGCTTCTGTGCCACGCACGCGCTCAGCAACATCCTAGGTATACAGGGTTAGGGCAAAGGCGGCAGCAAATGGTGATCGTGAAATAGCTTCGTGTATGCCCAGACATGTTACATGATGAAATGAATTTACTGTTACGTCTAATCGGATTAGCTTGACCAGTCAGCAACGATGACCCCAGTATGAGTCGTATCTACCTCGCAGAGTGACTCAGTCGACTGATGTAGCATTGCCCGAGCAGGCAGTGTCAGTGATTTGATACAGGGTAGGTGAGAGGAACACACGGAACACACAGCATGCCCGTCAATGCTCATTACACAGGTACCTCGCAGTTCGTACGAGATACGGATATCATTCATTAAATGAAACCAAGGAGAGCATAGGCGGGCCATTAAATGCTGCAATCTCCTAGGCTTACTTGCCCAGTTCGTCTGGGCCATCATTGTGTTCAAAAATTGTTACCCGCGGTGAGCTTCACGTCAGACATCACATATAACCAATGGTCCACTCACGCCTGCCTCGAAAATCGCATGATATTCCTACTCACCGTCCAGACCGTGTATCGACATACACTGTATACCTACGCCCGTCAGCTAACATGACAAATGGACAATTCACTGTCTTACTCGGGAGGCGAGACAATGATCGACCCAAGCCACGGTTGACAGCCACAACTAATTATCTACAAATGCAAGGTTCATCTTCGGACCAAGACCACACATTGCAAGCAAAACAGCAGGAACTTGTAAGCTAGATAAATCCCAAAACAGAGCTATACACGAATAACAATATATATGGCACGCTGCACAACAGAGTCTAAATACGAGTGAATCATTAATCATCAAAGATAATCCGAGCGCCACATAAATAGCACCACGAAATTCCACGACCCACCTGGCAACCGCGCCTTTCCTTATTTGTTTTCTTCTCTCCTCCGCGCTCCAGGTTCATGTCAAACATCGCTGGCCTAACCTGCGCCTGCCTGACGATAAGTCCCCTCAGCTGCTCCCCTGCCCACATATTCCGAGTGTTGCTGCCTTCTACCTTCTACGCCGTATCGCGCTTTCCGATCCAGCCCCCCCACCGTACCGTCCCGCCTTCCCGCGCTTGGTTCATGGTCGGACACCCCGATTAATGTCAACTGAGTTGAAGGGGACTCTTTGATCTTGTCACATCCAAGACCACCAACATATCTTGTAGTACTCCGTACTTCAGCAAACAAACCCCCACTCCTCGACCCTTTGATTCAAAGGACTCGGTTCTCCCCCTCTTCTCGCCCGCTTTCGAGTTTATCACCACGGCTACCTGTGCACGTCCTTGTGTCCCGTCGTTCCAGTCCATACAAACTAGTGGTTTCTGCCTATGCCCGATTTAACGGCCCCGGCTCCGTCATAGGCACCCCTCTCGGCCTCACTTGACTCTGACTCGACCCTCCCTCCGTCACAACTCACTGCCCCAGGTACCAATCATACCTTACTTTTGCTTAACAGGCTGTGCTATCCGTGTTGCTGATACCACCACAGTACATAAGGCTACATACCTTTAGTCACCCGCCATCAAACGCCAACGCCACCTTCGATTTCTGCTCCTCATCCTCAGACATTCCTCCAACCTTGGCTTCCCCCAAGACCTCCCTTAAACCGTCACGATTCCCCCCACCACGAGGAAGCGGAAGGCTGCTGAGGCGACGATTACTTCTGCCAACAGAGACGAAGTATCCAACAAGAGAGTCATCGCCTCAGCTGCCATCACAGATAAACACGCCCTGCCCCCTACTCCAGTCACTACAGCTAGCAACCCCATGGATTCCGAGGAAGAGTACATGTCGGCTCTTTCGAGCGACGACGAGATGATGCAAGACGATAGCGCCGACGAGATATCAGCAGGTGATGGTACGTTTACAATTCCTCCAAACAGCCCCTCATAACTAATCATGATGGTTACTAATGACGTTGACATCACAGACTTTGACGATGAAGATTTTGACGAGCCCGATCCTGATTTTGGCCTGGCCAAAGACGTCGAGAAGAAGAAGAAAGCGGCCCATGTGGTATCATACAAAGTCTACGAACCAAGCGACATTCAACGTCAACAAGACGATATGATTGCCGAAGTCAACATGATATTAGACATGCAGAAGCAGGACGCAGCTATCCTACTTCGCCATTTCCGATGGAACAAGGAACGCTTGCTAGAAGATTACATGGACAGACCAGAAAAGGTCTTGGAAGCCGCTGGAATGGGCAGCAACACGGCTAGCTCTACAAAACTCGAAGTTATTCCCGGGTTCACATGTGACATCTGCTGTGAGGATGAGGAGGGCCTCGAGTCATTTGCCATGAAGTGTGGCCATCGATACTGCGTGAACTGCTACCGCCACTACCTGACGCAAAAGATTCGCGAAGAGGGTGAGGCTGCCAGGATCCAGTGTCCCTTTGATGGGTGTGGTCGCATTCTTGACTCTGCATCACTCGACGTCCTTGTTACCCCAGCGCTGGCGGGTCGATACCAGGAACTTCTCAACAGAACATACGTCGAGGACAAGGACAATTTCAAGTGGTGTCCTGCTCCTGACTGCCCCAACGCTCTCGAGTGTGGCGTGAAGAAGAAGGACTTGGGTAAGATTGTTCCTACAGTCGAGTGCCGGTGCGGTTATCGATTTTGCTTTGGCTGTCCAAACCCGGATCACCAGCCAGCCCCTTGCGAGTTGGTCAAGAAGTGGCTAAAGAAGTGTGCGGACGACTCGGAGACAGCCAACTGGATCTCGGCTAATACCAAAGAGTGCCCGAAATGTAACTCGACCATAGAAAAGAACGGAGGCTGCAACCATATGACTTGTCGAAAGTGCAAATATGAATTCTGCTGGATGTGCATGGGTCTTTGGTCCGAGCACGGTACCAGCTGGTACAGCTGCAACAGATACGAGGAAAAGAGCGGTTCCGAGGCTCGGGATGCTCAGGCCAAATCTCGAACTTCCCTTGAACGTTATTTACACTACTATAACCGTTACGCCAACCACGAGCAATCAGCCAAACTGGACAGGGATATTGCACAGAAGACTGAGAAGAAGATGGTTCAGCTCCAGACTGCTTCGGGCATGTCTTGGATTGAGGTTCAATATCTCAACTCAGCGTCTCAGGCCCTTCAAACTTGTCGACAGACGCTGAAGTGGACGTATGCCTTTGCTTTCTATCTCGCCAGGAACAACCTGACAGAGATTTTTGAGGATAACCAGAAGGATCTCGAGATGGCCGTGGAGAACCTGTCCGAGATGTTTGAGAAGCCGATTACAGAGTTATCTGATCCCAAACTTAAGGTCGATATCATGGACAAAACTTCATACTGCAACAAGCGTCGTGTCATCCTGCTCGAAGATACGGCCGAGAATTTGGCAGCTGGTACCGTTCCCCCGTAACCCCCTACTCCACGTCTTGACGTATCACTGTTTTTCGCGCAATTTACTAATCTTCAGCTCCCAGGTGAATGGAAATTTAACGCCGATCTTTTGGCTGCCACTACTTCTGCGCCTGTCAATCGTCGCTAAGACATTTATGCGAGGCGATGCAAGAGGTTTCTCCCGATCTTACGAGAACAGTATTGGCCGCTCTTACGTTAAGAGCCATGGGACTAACTGCAAGCCACCATTGGGTCACAAGTGGATGGCTTATTTACGGGCCCTGTCAGAGATGCTCAGATCTTGCACGAGCATCGAACCCGAATAAATTCAGTACACGACAAGGTTGCACGACACGGTTACGCAGGAGATAAGGGCTTGTTTAATGCCCGGCAGCCTCGCTGGCCTTTGACCTCCTACCCCCATTTCTACACCACTTGTCTTTACTTATCATTTCCTGCATTTTCCCTTATTGCCAGTCATGGTGATCTCCCACTCCGCGGAAGATAAATGAGGTAGGGGGTCTTGGCGTTTGCCCGTTGCGGGAGGCGTTGGCGCGAACAACGGACCGGCTTTTTGATTGTGCTGCTGGAGCTGGAAGAGCTCGATTCATAGACTTGTTACGGCATACTGTTTCTTGTGGTTGACGACATGGGTTATGGAATTCAGCAAGCAGGCACATAAATGAGAACAATAATTATGTAGGGTTTTCTTTTATAGGTTTAAGAATGACTATTAAGTAGCACGCTGCTGCATACAACATCAGATAAGCATATGCGATTAAAGATCATCAACAACCCATTTACAATAGCACTGTGATGGTGATCGTCCATTTGAAATGCAAGTCCAAATTGGGTATGTTAAACCTTGGAGGCAAGATAATATTGCCAAAACGCCTATCTAATATTTTACCTGATGCTTCCCGGGCGAGTCTTCCATTGTTCAATACACACTAGTTCCATGACCCCAGTTCCACCCATAGTCTGTTTTCGTACAGTTCAGTAAGCAATGTCGCAGCTACAGTATAAAGGGAAGTAGGATAAAAGCAAGAAAAACGCCCCGTAAATGCTATGTTCATTATGGTAAGTCTCGACTCAGACAGCCAGACAGCTGTCGGGACAGGCAGAGATTGAAGCGAAGTGTGAGTACGTCCTAGGCGAATGCGAAGCGTGAGAGGTTTAGTTTCTTTGGTGGAAGGTCGATTTCGTCCTCATCCTCGTCTTCCTCGTCACTAGCGGGGATGATCTGATCTTCGCTGCCACATTGGTTTAGTTGTGCAACTTCGTCCAGATTGACCTTGGGTAGGGGCACAAATGCTGGATTGACAGGTACACCGGAGAGGAACTGCCTATCGATGCTGTTGCGTGGTTTGGGCAGCTTGGGTGACATGGGGGTGTTCATGGCACGAGCACCAAGACGTTGTAGGGGCGTCATGCGAGAGGCCGCAGTCGATGGTGCTGTGGACGGGGTGGATGCTGCGCTAAAGACGGAAGAGCGTTGTGATATAGTTGAAGCAGGTGTCTCAGTTGGTTGTAAATAAGAGAACTTGCGAATATCTGGTCGAGCAGGAGTGGAAGAGGTTTGTGACAGAGACGCAGCGGACGAAGGCGGAGGCATCGAGTCATCCAGGGATGACATGGGAGTCTCAGCATCCTTGGCGAATGAGGCCTGACTCTCGCTGTCTGCAGTTGTCCAAGTTTCTTGACTCTCCTTTTCTTCGAATACCGAAACAATCTTCTTGGCTTTGTCGGCGGGCTTCCAACCATCGAAATCAGGCAGAGACATGAGCGCTTCGTCAAGTGAATCGTCCGACAGCAAGTAAGCGTCGCTCTTGGCTCGTCGGGGACTCCTCCGTGGTTTAGGCGCTGGGAAAAACTTGCTCTTTTGCGGTAGAGCTTCATCAGGTTCCGCCTCATGCGTATCACACAGGCGCGCCTTCTTGGGTGGTCGGTTGGCTGGATCAGTCGAGAGGATGGTAGAAGAGCTGGGCTCAGTGCCCACGGAAGATGTGCGCCTCGTGGCAGTGGGACTTTCGACGAAACTGTTCAGCAAGTTGGTAACGGGCTCCGTACGGCGACGGTGAAGTCTTGGAGATGTGCGGGTGCGGTTGAATTCTGGTCTTCGCGAGTTGCTCAAAGCGGGCTGAGCTGATTCATCCAGGTATGGTCTGGGGAGCGGGAACACACGGGGTACCAATCCTCCCCCGGTAATCTGAGAAACTCTTTGAGGATCGACCTCGAAGCAGTTGGGATCCATCTCGCCCATGGGTATCCGGCTGTGTCCCTTGAAATAAGAGCTGATAGGTTTCATGGTGGGTGGGGGTTGATCGACGGCACCAGTCGCCAGCTGCGAATGCCTTCTCTTGGATGGTGTTGTAGAAGTGACAATCGGTGCCTTAGTAATGGGGTTCATGTCGCCCCTGGCGATGGCTCGCGCTATCTCAGGCTCTACAAAGGATCCGATAAAGGGCATCTCCTCGGCAGTGCGTGTTCCGTCCAGATCCGTCAAGTGAACCAACTGACGCTTGGTTGGGCAAAACACCCACTGGTGCAGGAAGGTTAATTCAGCGTGGTAAAACTGCGTCAAGTAGTTCTCAGACACCCGCTTGCCCTGAAACTGAACCATGCGCACTATCCGCTCCGGTGCCTTTGTCTTGCGAAGCATGCGATATGCCGTTTTCAACCCAACGCCCGGAAGACCATCCAAGTAGTCGCATCCGCTGAAGATGGCCATACGTCGGAATTCGGTGTCAGACCAGCCAGTCAAAGAGACCTCTCGACAGGCGCAAAAGTCCTTGCGGTTGATTTCGAAACAGTTGCCATACTGGTCAAGCTTGGTCAGGAGCTTCTTGGCGCCAAAAACGAGGAGGTCTGAGTCGTCGGAGATGATGCCGTTGATGAGGCCCTGTCGTTCGAGATAAACGAGTTGTGCATCGGCTTCGTAGGGGGCGACAACGTAAGGAATGTCGAGCTTCTTGAGCAGTTGGATCAGGGCGGATGCCATCTCGGGAGTGATGTCGATACACTTCTGGAATTCTTGGGTGGCCTGGGCAGGTTTCCCGGCGCGCAGCAGTTCCATTGCAGCCTTCTTCTTCTCATCCCTCTTTTTGGCACGACCATCCTCTGTAGCAGCCTTGCTGGGGAGGTAGTCACCGTCGAACACCATGTAAGGTGTCACACCAAAGTGGCGAAGCATGCGGACACGGTTCATGGCAGCGTTGAGGTACCTGATTTAGGTGTCAACATGCTTTGTTAGTATATAAGGACCTGCACGAACTTACTTCTGAGTCGGCTTGTCTTGACCCAGCTCCAACGCACAGCAGTAGGCGGCACGATGAAGCCAGCCATAGGCGTCGACACCAAGGATTTGGCCATTGTACTTCTTGAGCTCGGTTGGCTTCTGGATTGACTTGAGAAGAGGGAGAAGCCCTGGTATCTGGTCAGTATCATGCGGGAATGTTTGTTTGTGTAAGATGTACCGGATACACCCATGTTGAATGCTGAGCCGCGTTAATGATGGTGGCGATAACAGACGAATGAGCTCAGCACTCGCAGCCCCAGTAGGGACCTGGGCAGCTTCAAGCCGGCAGAATTTGTTGTCGCATGCGTCAGCAATGGAACATTGAGATATGCTGCGATGAGCTCTGCTGTGCTGAGGATTATCGACGCGTCGAAAAGTTGATGTGCACGCGGTGTAGGATCGTGCAGTATGTATGTGTTGGATATCGAAGGCCAGGATGTTTAGACTGATAAACCAGGGGAACTGGAGGAGACAGAACACGAAGACAAGAAAATCCGCAAACAAATACAATTGACAGTCGTGTCGAGAGGCTCAAGGAGTCCAAGGCTTTGGCCAAAAGTGGTTGAAGTCGAGGTGGATATTTTGCCCGAGGTGATCAAGGTCAGCCGCCAGGTACGTGAGGCGAAGTACCTTCCATTTCCCCTCCACTGCCCACTGCCCATGGACGCGACCCCCTGAAGATGGACGCTTTTAATGAGACTAGGTAGGCGCCCATTCCTTGAACCACTGAAACCCCCTAGTCTAGTTCCCGCTGCTGGGCATTTCCCCAGCAACTTGTGGCCCCACCGTGACACTGTCTAATAAAGGTATCTTGATCTTTGATGGCTGTGAAAGCGAAATCGTCATCAAGGCTGCTCTGCGCATAGATCCGAGTCCCAGGAGTAAACACGGGGAAGAACAGCAAAAAAGCAAGTCTATCGTGAGCATGTGCATTGTGTACTCGTGCTCGTGCTCTGTATCTCAAGCCCCGGATTGGGTGTGATCCAGCCAACAGCCAACACTCTGCAAAGCACAACTATAATGTATAGCTAATCACAGATACTACATCACAACTCTTGTTAAAATAAACCAAATAACCGGAGTTGCCCTCAGAGTCAAAGGTCTTTAGCCGACATATATCCGCCACCTTACTGGCTCTCACACCACAGTGGAGCACCAAAAGCTTCCAGACCAGACTGAGAAGAAAAAAATCCTTGCAAAGTCACAGCAACTACAGCTTACACCTATTTACACAAGCCTACACCATTCACTCACACTTCTCGATCACTAAAAAGACGAGATGCCTTCCACGCTTCACAAAACGCGCAAGCAAATCTCCAAGAAGCGAGGTGGTGTCGTCGATTCCCTGCATGAAAAGTCCAGAGACTCTATGCGCCTTCACAAGGCGGGTATAAGAGACCAGCGAATTGAGAAGCTGGCTGCGTCCAGGAACAAAAAGGAACAACCACTAGGTTAGTACCTCTCACACAGGTAAATTGCTTGATTATACAGTATCTAACATCACCCCAGTCGAACGTTGTACTTTCTTTCAGCATGCCCTGCGTCTCAAGGACAGAGAGAACAAGGGTGCCCCAGAGATTGACGAGGTTAAGCGCATGATTCACAGGCATGTATTGTCGATGATTTCATTTTTGACACGCACTGACCGAACTCTCAGTTTCGTTCACCAGTATGACGAGGAGTTCAACGCAGCCAAGAAGACCCGTCGTCCTGGCCGACCTGCCAGCGTAAAGGAGGACCTTCTCAAAGCAAAGATTGATACTCTCGAGGAAGAGTATAAGGGCGGCTTCGGTATGTTTTCCATCTTATGAGGAATATTGAGGTTATTAACACTGTCGTCAGTTATGCCTGATCTCCTTGACAATTCCAATGTCAACGCGCTTCATCTCTGGGAAGGCTCTTGGTCCTATCTCACTCAATTAAAATGGATCAAGGTCAACAGCGCAGGCCAAGTCAGGCCTACCAGCTTCCCTTCAGGTGGCACCAACTGAGTACCCAACACAACAAAACCTCTTGACAGCAACAGACACGGTGCCACTCACTTCGATGGCCATTTCACCACTTGGTCAACAGAGGATCAAGAGTGGCGAGACTTGAAGCTATTCTACACTTAATATATGTAGTCCCGGAACTTGGAAACCAAACTACAAACTGCTCGGGCACATGTCGAGATATTCTCAAGTCGTCTCAACAGGGCGATCTTACATGCTAGCTGTTGTCAGCCCTGCAGATAGCAGAATTTACCTGTACTCATGAGTACCTGAGTAACAGGCTGCTTTATACGGTGGCCATAGTTAGGTGATAACTTGACAAAATCACTTCGGAATCTGAATTGGAGGCGACAGCGGCGAGCAGGCTCTTGTGGTTCACGCAAACTCAGATTGCAGGCTCTCCAGCTGTCAAGCATTCGGGCTGTTTGGACAGCATGATTGAAGGAAGTTTTCTGGCAACATAGACATAACTTGGGGTCCAAAACCATTTATATACCCATAATGAGACATGAATTGTTAATCCCAGAGGCAGAGGATTCTCTCGTTAAGCATACACTGCCTTGGTTTATATGATAATATCAGAGTCTTTCTGAATGAACTTTCCTCTGTACTTGAACTGGCACCTTCAGCTTTCTCTGCCACGTGATGGAATGCCCCGCTTTGACCCGAGAGATCGTCCAGTCTTGGTCCGTCTCCAAAAATTTCAAGACGAAGCTTCTGCTTTAGAAGCTTCTATTGTCATCTCTGTACAACATCACCTCATTACAATTCCTTTAAAGACTCATTTTTCTTCCCTCCATATACAGCTTTGTTTCCCAAAATACCAGCCGACCTCTCAATAATATAATCACAATGTTCTCCGCTCGCAACGTTGCCCGATCGGCGCCCCGCGTCGTCTCCCGTCTCTCGGGCGCCGCTCTGCGACAGACCGCCCGTCCCAGTGCCTTCATCAAGGCCTCTTCTGCTCTGCGACCCGCCCGGGCTGCTTTCTCTACCACAGTCTTCCGGAAGGCTGCCGAGGCCGATGGTGAGCTTCTCGCCAAGCTCGAGAGCGAGATCAAGATCGAGGAGGACATGAAGGCCAGCGAGCAGGACCCTGCCAGCATCAAGGACTTCCTGAACAACAGCGCCTTCGAGCTCATCGACACTCCCGGCCAGGAGGTTGTCAAGCTTACCCGCAACTACGGCGAGGAGAAGTGAGTTCTACAAATCCAATTGACGTTGATACACCATAACTAACGCTTCATCTCAGGATCACCGTCAGCTTCTCCATTGCCGACATCACCAATTACGACCCTTACGCCGAGGAGAACGCCCTCGAGGATGAGGGTTTCGAGGATGAGAGCTCCCAGGGTAGCCAGCGCAGCGCTCGCGCCAACGAGGAGCTCGACGAGGAGCTCGACGAGGAAGCCGAGGAGGAGAACGCTGCCCCCATCAACCTTTCCATCGTTGTCGAGAAGCCTGGCAAGGCCTCTGGTGCCCTCAACATCGACGCCACCGCTCAGGACGGCCAGATCGTCGTCGAGAACCTCTTCTACTACGATGACGCCAAGGTCGCCAAGGTCGAGTCCCCCGACGCCGCCCAGAAGCGCGCCGACGTCTACCCCGGCCCTCCCTTCGGTAGCCTGGACGACGACCTGCAGGTCCTTATGGAGCGCTTCCTAGAGGAGCGTGGCATCACCCAGGCCCTCGCCGTCTTTGTCCCCGACTACGTTGACGTCAAGGAGCAGCGCGAGTACACTCGGTGGTTGAGTAACGTCAAGGCCTTCATCGATGCCTAAGCGGTTGATGGGTCGACTTAATGAAAAGAAAGGTTTCTCACAAGAGGGAGGAGCAGGGGAGTCTTCGGTTCAGAAATGATGTATTAAAAATAGCAATTGCCACTCTTGTTGTACTATAGTTTAAGATCCATCGAGATCAAATGCATGTCACGATATGTGTAACGATATGATGTTGACGTTACTCGGTGCGCTCTTTTGATGCAGTGATAAATTTGAATGATGGCCAATAAAATAAACAAGATCTTTATGTCACAATCAGTCAGTAACGTTGTCTGCAAATTTGCATTGAAACGAGAATCTTGCTATTTAGGTCAGCAATAATCCCAGGCCTCAAAAACTCCCACAACTCCAAATGACGAGTGCGCAAGCCCGCCATGCATCCACTCGTGGGGTCCATCGACTTATGATATAAAGACCGCTCCCGTACTACTCTCCGGCGCAATGAAGCTCTATCCCAGATGTGTCTTTCTGACACGGAAAAAGTCCAAAAGAAATACACTTCGCATGACAGCCCCCACGATTGAGTTCTCCTGCAGTCCCTTCGATTGCTCATGACTGCAGACCAATTGTGTGTTATACACAACACAGTCGAATCCCTGAAGCAGGTATAACCATCTACATGACATCCTCGAGGGACCAATCGCCCTTCTGGGCCCTCTCGAGGACCTCCCGGCCCTTGTCTGTGAGATCAGGCTTGCCATCATTGCCTGTGACGTGCTTGAAAAAGACAGGCTGCCATGTTTCTTTGTTGGCCTCGCGTTCACGGGCCTTTTCGCGCTGAGCCTCTTCGAGCTCGACCTTTACCTGTGTGGCCTTGCTGTATTGCTTAGCGTGAATAGCATCTGTAACACCACCCCAGAGGGTCAAGGACTCGTTGGGGAGCTGCTTCTCCTTGGGAGGGATGATCTTGGGCGCAACGTTGAGGGGCGCAATATCGATGATGGTGTACTGCTCTTCAACCGGTACAGATTTCTACTACCAGTCAGTTTTGTGATTTCGTAGAATAAAAGGGTTGTACTCACAACAGGTCTTGGCCCAAGAGTAAAAACGACCTTCTCCTTCCACGGCCCGCTCAATCGAGCGAGAACATCCTCCTCGGGAACGTCCTGCACCCGAGACTTATCATCGTTCTCAGGATCGTACTTGAAGACAACACCATCGATCTTGTTTGTCGTGCGTCCCAACCAACCCTCCTCCACATAGTGCAGAATGACCTTGATCTTGGTCTTAGGGCAGGTCATGTAAGCGAATTCGCTGACCGAGACACTCAGAGCTCCGCGGAGAAGACCACCGAGATGCGCCGCCGGGTGCGTAAGCTGGTAAGTCTCGCCATCACGCTTGTCGAGGGTGATGAAGATACCCATATTATGCTCGCCAGGGAGGACCTTGACGGAGGTGCCGGTGAACTTGGCAGTGATTTGGTCGAAGCCACGGGCGGTGATGCCCTTCTCAGGGCAGGTGACGTTGAAGGCGCTCACGGGAGGGTGGTGAGATGTCTGCTCGGTAAGATACGAGACACGGACAAGCTTGTCGTCCTTTGCAGCGCCATGCTGAGGGACAGAAAGCGAAACGTTGGAGGCGTTCTTACTGCTCTTGGCTGAAGCCTTCAATGTTGAAAGACCACCCTTACCGTTGGTCTGCTGAAGGCTTGATGTGTTGATTTTCGGAGCATTATCCTCGGTTTCCCAGTTACACTATACTGCAGTCAGCATTTCTGCCCATCTGTATTGTCGCATGCTCTCCTGCGTAGCGGTGAGAGCTGAACAGTTTCACGCACCCTGAAGAATTCGCCCAGGCACGAGTTGTAGGGCTTGCATGGCCTTCCCTTGGCGTATTTCAGATCCTTGGTCAGCCAGAAGCGCACGACTTCGAGCATTCGATCGAGGGGATCGTCAGAGGTGCCCATAGCGACGAACGCATTGGGGGCATCGATATAGGTCCAGTATTCCAGGTTCGGGGTAGGCTCGAGCAACTGCGACGGCAGCGAGAATCTAACTGCTGCCAGGTCTGAAACGCCAATGAATCTATCGTCGCAATAAGCGGTCAGCATTAAAGATCAATAATAGCATTATCCGTCCATCGCTTTTTATCGCAAGTCTGGGGATTCGTTTGATTCTGCTTCCACCAACTGACTCCGCATCCATGGAGCGGAGCCAACTTCCGATCTCGCAGGCTGGGGCGATCGTGACCCCGATAGAGCGGTGGAAGCTATCGTAGCACGACGGTATCGCCAGCGAAAGAGGGTGAGTTTCTTACTTCTTCAAAATCCCCAGAAATGTTCGCAACTTGGACGTATCGCTCTGCGACTCGTCAGGCGCGTCGACCGTGAGTGGCGGTGCCGATGACGACATGGTCGATGATGAATCTGACCTGACTTGACTTGGAGAAAGGAAGATAGACAATGGAGGAAGTGCGGCGGTGGGCGGTTTCTGTAGTAGATCTAGTCTAGATATCGCTTCTGATGTGGAAGAGAAACCACACGCAGCAGTAGTTGATGCGGTAAGTTGTGCAAAAACCTTGCGTTGACCGAGTAGATATGAGGGAGATAATCCTGAAGACTCAAAAAGGATGCAGGATGGGGGGGAAAGGGGGAAAATAGGACAAGCCTTGGGTTGCAGACTGAGTCGCAAAAGTCAAGAAAGGAAGCGGGCGGTGGTGGTGACGTTTTTGGCGGGGTGGGTTTCGTACCGTCCAAAATGTCAGCGACTGCTCAGGTTGGGCGACTCGAGGTACCTGGCTCCCTGGCCTGTCCATACGGACACCATCAGGTACCGTGCGTCCTGCCGTGGTTCTAGGCTCAGACGGCCATATTTGCAACTGGAACGTGCGTCGACGGCTCCGGATTGGCGGGGTGAGAAGTGGTAAATGTTGAGATGCACTTCCTGAGTAGTATTTGGGGGTTTATTTATACCAAGTCTGCACAGAATATTTGCTTTAAAACCTCAAAGTCTATGTTTCCGAAGTATCAAGGTTTTCTTTCTCCATGTATATTGCATTATCCTTGGTGAGAATTGTGCAACACTTCTTATGCACCATGATCGGCGCATGGATAGACGCTCAGCCACTTGACTTGAAGCGATATAGCCTTTTTCCATCGTAAACTGCCTTTGCTTCGTCTGACTGGTGGCACAAAACCTAGACAGGCCAATCATCAGCGCACATGGGCCGAGTTACGGACTTTTAGTCTTGTCTATTCGCCCACGACAATGATAGTAAAGAACGCAACTGAGCTTCAACGTTGCATTCGAGGTGTCGATTCTTGTCAAACAATGCAAGCACGGGGCCCTATTGAGCTGGGTCAATGGTGTCAGCGTACCCTGTCAACTGAACTGACGTCGAACACATTGGCAGCCTGTAATTAGTTGCTGTACTCCTCGGTGGTGCATTATCATCACATGGATTCGACTTTGGAGATGGTGTCAACCACCTCCAGGGCTTTGGGATAATTGTGCAAATAGGACAAGTTAACCAGAAACACTAAATTCGTATCAAAAGTTTTTATTGATTTTTAATCCCAACGGTATTCCCCTGAGATTTTCATGTATGCTTCTAGCGCTTCAACCCGACGCAAGAACGGTATTCGTTGCCTAGGATATATCAAATGCAAAACAACAGCTCCAATTGTGTGGCAAAGGGAGATCCCAAGCTGATAGAATGAAAAACAAGCTCCTTCAGCACCTCGTAACTTTGTTTCAGTTCTCGTCAAGTATGCATTGATATCTTCTTCAAAAACTCGGCCTCTTCCTTACAGTAGATGTGTACCCTCTCAATGCGAAATAAATATACAAGCGATGCGCCGCTGACGCCTGGCGGAACCCTTTTCGCAGTTCTGATAAATGCAGCCAAAATGCTTCCCCGTCCGGTTTTCTTGGTATTTCAAGCGTAGCATATCAATCCTCCATACGCTATTAAGATTGAATCGCCTAGCTCCAAGATTGAGCTGGCGGGCAGTGTAGGTCGTTTTTGAATTTGTTGACCATTGTTGACAAAACGCGTGAAAAAATTATCATAAAATCATAAATTATTATGTGACATGATCGACATCAAGGCTGATGCTCGGCTGTGCCCCAAGCTGTGTCGTTGATGAACGAGTCCCAGGAAGGCTCGTCGGTGTAGTGCTTGGTTGGCGTGTTGAAGTCACCGTTGCTCCAGTTCATAGCATCTAGCACATCAGGATACTTCTCGCCACCAGCAAGGTGATCGGTATCCTCGTCCTTAAAGTACTTGGCATCATCACCATAACTGTAAGTCTGCTGGGATGCCCAATTATGAGGCTCGCTGTAAAGAGAAGGGCTGAAGCTGTCGCCCATGCCCACGTTACCCATTAGCATCTTAGCCTCGGCAGGTAGCTCTGCGGTAAATGCAGAACCCTCAGAGCTGAAGTCCATCATGTTTGACGGTTGAGCGTTTCCAAAGGTGGATGCACAACGGGACTGAGGCGTCTCGGGGTGGGATCCTGAACTGGGAGTGAGCACGGCTGGCGACATGGGGCCGTCGCTTCTTGACTCGGTTGGCGACAAACACGCCATGGAATGACTTCGCTCGTCGTGTCTGTTGGCTTGCTGTCTGTAGTTTACTGGCTGAAAGTTGGGGTCGAACTGCTGCTCCATTGGGCTGGTAACGGGGTTGTCCTGGGCTTGGGGTACCGAGTAGCCTGGTGTTGACCAGCGGTGAGACATTGACTGTGCCTGACTTTGAGCCTGTGGGAAGAACTGAGCGAAGGTCTGATTGATCTCGTTGTTGCGCCAGTCAGCCTCGGTGGCCGACAATAGCTGTGACATAGCAACGCGGT
Organism: Fusarium nurragi; assembly: GCA_012977755.1. Lineage (NCBI taxonomy): Eukaryota > Fungi > Ascomycota > Sordariomycetes > Hypocreales > Nectriaceae > Fusarium > Fusarium nurragi. The sequence goes on along the minus strand of JAALXI010000289.1, from coordinate 49,706 downwards.
TGGTGAGATAAGCGTCCACTCTCGCATTCAGTTCAGCGTTGGAAGTCTGCATGTTGGATTTAAGAAGTCGGTAGGAGCGGGGGAAGTCATCGTCCTCCTCCTCGTACATCTCCTCCTTCATGACTATCTCCTCGGTAATACGGAACGCCTTTCCAGTTCTCTTCTTATGGATCTCGCTAGCCATCTTGGCAGACTGAACGCGTGCTTCGATGCTTCGGTCGGCTCGCCTTGAGGCTGCGATGTATGCTCGCTCCTGGTTCTCCTCATGCGATCGCTCAGTCTGGAAGCGGGATGTTAGTAAACTCTGTCTCGTACAGGTACGCAGGGGCAGGAAAGAAGTGCCGTTACCTTTCGCGCTGGCGCAGGCTTAGTGTTGGGACCACCCATGTTTGCAACGTCGAGAGATCTCTTGGGCATATTGAGTTTATGTGGATGAAACGGGCCGTGATGCGGCTGTGGAATATTCGGTGGTTTGTACAGTTTCGCTGATTAAGCGAGAGGTGCGATGTGTGTTATTGGTTCAAGGTCCTGGACAAACAGAATGTTTATTTTGTCTGGACTGTATATGACTGATGCTACTCGTCGTTGATCGAATATTGTAGAATACAAGGCGATTGGAGACAGAGATCAATCAATATAGGAGGGTTATAAACAGGACAGAGCAGAATGATCTTGCTGTGAACGAATTGTAAGGGAGTTTTGAGAGTGGTTATACTCTCCGTACACGAGGGTATGTTACTTAATTGGAAAAGAGAGAGGAAGGTGTTAATCGGCCCGCCTGAAAGAGGCTGGGTTATGGTTTGTGTTATATAGCGACAGGGCAAAAAAGCAAGCACGAGGAGAGCGACGCGGGAAGGCGCAGGTAGCTCGATCCGAAGGCGATCCAACGAAATTGATCGAGCGTAGTTATGACGATCGATCTCGATCAGAAGCTCTCTGTTAGCGCTGAGCACGATGTATAAGTACCGCCCCGTATCTGATTTCTCGACTGCGGGTTCCAGGCTACCGCCGCAACCCTACTACCCTACTACCCTACTACCCTACTACCCTAGCAGCCTAGCCTGGGTCTGTTCCTCACCCCCCGGCACTGCTCCGAGGAGCCCAGTGGTTGGCCCGTGGCCCCTTAGAGGTGCTGTTCAGGACCCCCCTCTCCTGGAAGCGCCAATTACAGTGGCCGGAGTTGAGAGACAACCTACCTAACGCCCCAAAGGTTGGAGGGAGGAGGGTCTCACCTCATGATTTTGGAGACATCCGTCCACCCATTCACATATTTCCTCAAAGGCGACTGCAAAAGTCAAGTTGTTTATCTAAAACATTGGTTTGTTGCCCACTGGGGTAGCATTAACTTCAAACCCCTCAAGAACAAACGTTCAGGAACAAATGGGCACAGATAGCTTCCGATTCCACGAATAGGAATAAGAATCGAGGTTGAGCATTGAGCATAGCCACCCTGTTTTGCTCTGCGCCGCAGATAAAGGATCAAACTCGCTCGTCTCCGTGACTACCATAGTACTTAACGCCCCGTCCAAACCTCCATGGTCGACTACGCCGAGCCTAGTACTTTGCACACTGCAATCTGGCAATTACTAAACACTCAGAATTGGCAGCTGTGATGAGATCCTGCTAAGCTCATGATCGCCGGACACACGGCCAGCCTGACCCTGTCGCTCATTTGCCCGTGCTATCGGGTTTATCGACTTTTCCAAGAGGTGAACGTAACCGTTCGATCACAATCTTGACATGGGCTTGTATTCATCCGACGGTGTATCTCGTCCGAGCGACCCCGGAATTCCACTCACAAAGAACCCTTGGACTGTGACTCTGCGATTCTGGATCTGACTGACTCTGTGGATGTGGATGCGAACCCTGCCATTTATCATGCCATTCTGCTGCTGCTTCTGCTGTAGGCCTGCTTGTCTCACTCAATGGATGGGCCTGGGCGCTGTCCTGGCCTGCATCAATGCATGCTGCATCCTGTACTTCGGCCGGCAACGGGTAACGGGCAACCAGATTGATACGCTTCTCGTTCCCTGTAGTGTATCATCTGCACAATGCCAATGCCCAATGCCTTGTGTGGGGTTTGTTTCCATTCGATGGGTAAGGCTCCTCCCAATCGATAGCGTGACGCGTAGGCTAGGTAGGTCGAGTGCTTTCAAACTAGGCAATCCGTTGTCAAGACAGCTCTGTTGAACCCATGCTTCCGCCGTCTCAAAGATCGCGATCTCAAATATAATTAAGCCCAACTAATAAAACACAACAATCACATGTTTCAACCAAACTCACTGGGTCTTTCTCGTCCCATTGAGAATCAAATGTGCGGAGCTTGTTTCTTGTTTCCCGTGTAACGGTAGTCGGCACTATCAAAAGATCAACTGTTCAACTTGAATGGGATGGGGATATGATGTTACCTGTCTACCTCGTTCCTTGTTTTCCATTCCCTGGGCCCTGCCAGCTGATTCCGGTTTGTGCTTGCCGCAGTCGTACTCGCCAGAAACCACAGCTTCCAATCCCATACTAGGCCGACTGCATGCCTGCTCCCAAGTCAAGGTTGCGTGGCATTGGAGGTGTGGTTTCCAGTGCCACGGCATGGCACGGCAAGTAAGGACGTGCCATGCCCAACCGTTGGTGGAACTCAATGTCGGGAGCCAATTGCGTGTAGGGAGAGCACAGCAGAGCACGTACCTTCACCATTCCCCAGGAAGCAGGGAGCTGGGGCCAGGATCGATTAATTGATTGTCCTTTGTACCTGTACCCGGCGCACAGCAGCTAGATCCACGATCCCTTCACGGGCATCGTCGGGCGTTTGTTAGCTGCGATGGACAGCATCTGAAGGCTGAAGCATCGCCAGGTCTGGGCATCGCAATAATCGGAGCCCCTTCTACCACAGCCAAATTGGTGATCCAGACAGGCGGAGCCCTTGACAGGGAATCGAGCGGAGGCCCGCCAAGGCCAAGTGCCTCGTGGATTTAAGAAAAAAAAGGGGTGGGGGGGGGACCAGAAGCTAAGGTGAAGATACTTTGCTGATTGGAGCCTCGTAGGCAGGGTTTCTTGGATTAGTTTATTAGAATAACTAACTAATCCTTAGAGAGCTGAGAGCCAGAGCCAGAGAGTCGTAGTCAGAGTTGAGTCTCTGTCAGACAGAGAGAGAGAGGGAGAATGCCCGGTAATCATTGCCCATGACGAATGTTTCGAATCACAGCCACTAGTCAGGTCAGATCTTGGTTGTTCTTTCTAGCGCCCGAGAAGTCTCGGATGGCCGTGAACTCGACATGTATAGCGTAGTCAGTGTCAGTGGTTGACCAACCTGAGCAAGCTTGGCAAGTTTCCTGCCAGGCACGCAGCCCAAACGCTGGCCCTTGGCTGTTCACGACCGGACTGAACCAAAAGTCTTCGAACCACGCCGAGCTAGGATCTCACGGTGGAGACGGGATTGTTTGTTTTTTCTTCTTTTTCTTTTTCGAGGGGGTAGAGGGGGTCGTCGTCTACTGGGGAGGTCTAGGGGGCCTCGCTTCTCTATCCGAGGGAGAGAGTTTCTAAGTGGTTTTCTCTCATTGGCCAATCAGAACGAACCTATCACGGCAACCTAAACCGCCCTTTGGTCCTTGTTAGCAACCAACCACAAAGCCTGGCTCATCCCTTCTTTTTCTTCAAGCTCCCAGCTCATCCGATCCAGCTTTTCTTCGATTTAAGTCGGAATTGTTTGTATCACGATCGTGAACAGAAAACAGCGTGGCCTTTGTTTGCTTTTCTTGGACCAGATGGTTTACCACGGCTGAAACGGAGTGGTTAGACTGCTGCTGTCTCATACCCATAGCTTGGAGAAATTATGCTCAGTCGACAGAAACCTACGGCCAGCACAGGCACCGCGGTTACCAGCGAGCTCAGGCTGTGAAACTCGATCGAAATGTGAGATGGATGTGCACTGCTACAGTATCCGTGCCGATATATCTACAGTATCAGCTCAGTTACTGTGAGCCAGCTGCGTGTCTCTCACAGCAACCTCTGCAGACTGCAACACTGCAGCACTGCAACCAGTATCAACCACGGGCTTGTCCCGGTTTCGAGAGTCTCATCTCAGCGATCTTGGCTGTCCTGTGGCGAATGTTCTGCATCGGACCTCTCTGTCCGGATCATTCTCTCCGGCACACATTCCCTCGGGTCCACTGTACTGCGGTACACAAAGCTACAAGCCTGCTCTAACAATTTTCCCTGGCCGCACACGTCCCCTTGGGCTTGGCTCAGCACAAGCCACAAACCGCCATGGGAATTACTGGCATCTCCGTGTAGATCCTCAAACATTCCCATCCTTACTTAAAAATCCCGAGCAGCCGCTTCAGAATGACGTCTCCCGCACGATGAGATTGGTTCCCGCGTCTAATGTCTCCGAAGAGCTAAATCTCAGCGCTATCTCCAGACCCGCCCAATGGCCCTGTTACAGACGTCGATATGATATCAACATAGCGTATGGCAGAAGATCGTCTAGGCGTGAAGAGTTGGTGTCGAGACGTCACTTACCCTACGTAGCTAACTGGATCTACCCCAGATTATTATCAACCCCAAGCCTCAACTCGCAACGAAACCGAACGAGAGAAAAAGGAAAACCCGAGTGTGTCCGGCTGAAGGTTGCCGCCCACGCAAGTTCCCGGTCGTGGCGATTTCATCAGCGGGGTCTGGTTTTGTCTTTTCTCAAGCAAAATGTAAACCCGAAACCTGCAAACTCTTTTGACTCGAGCAGTTGAGTGGGTTCGTTGATTTGTAATGTTGGCATTACATCAATGTCGCCGCAACGACTCCGAATTTTTTACCTCTCGCTTTCGCTTCCATGCAACCTCAACCGCAACATGGGCTTGCAGCACAACCCTCCAGGGGCGCTACAGGGTTTCGCAGGACCTGGTGCATCACATGGAGTGTGAGTCTTAAAGCAATGATTACCCATTAGACCTTCCACACGACATGCGCGACACTGGTCTCTCACGGCAGATGGTGACGGATAGCGTCTAGCAAATGGTGTTGAGGCAAATCGGTCACGGATAGATTGGCGAGATCTAGGGTCTCAAGTGAGTCTCGGATCTTCAATCCCAGTTCGTATACATAGGTGGACCCCTAAAATCGACTCATAACAATTAGAAATTCAACAGCCATTAGAATCAAAGTTAGCGCCTGCAGCAAATCTGAGCCTATGAGCAAGGACGTCGGGTACTTTGGGATCAGTATCTCGCCACCTGCCCAGAAGTCCCTCCGGTCCATCTAACCACTCACACGCAGATGGCAGAACAAGCAAAGAAGGGGCACCCGTGACGAGTTAGCTGGCATCCATCCATTGGGATAGTTCGAGAGCCAGTATTGGATAAGAGATCTAACACCGTGGCATGACTTTGAGTGACCTAGGATGACTCAACAGAATATTGCAAATATCATGATCAATTCCTCTTTCCTAACAACAAGAGATGTCTACAGTAATACCCCACTGAATAATTGGTGTTGTGCGGCTTATTATGACCGCTGACTTGAACAGCTCCCAACTATGAGACTCTAATCGTGCTAAACTTCACAACACAACCGTTACTGAGTAACCTTGCTTACTCTATATTAACATATTCGTTAAGCTCAAAAAGGCTAAATAAATTTAGGGCTTGCGTCCAGCCTGCCGATTGAATCGTGCAGATACAAGATGGCTTTGGCGCAACGAATTTCTAGAGTATATCCTTTAGTGGAGGTCGACGTGTGGTTAACTGGAAGATGCCTGCTTGCTTCTGGGAGTTACTTACACTATGCAGCGGCTCAAGATGTTAAACTTTTGCTTCAACTTTCATTCAGGCGCCTCAGTGTAAGAGCCGCAACCTCTTATTATGAATAGCAGACCTGATAGTTTGGCTAGTAAACCCACGCGCAGCTTACCTCCCGTCAAAGGGTGCAAAAGCCCGAATCACCTGATCCCCCTCAAGCCAGCGCGCGTAGCATGTGATTCTTTCTGTATGAGAGCATGGTCGAACGCGCGGCAGTGATACTGGGGGCAGGATGGTTCCGGAATTTGGGTCGGAGTCGGAGCCGCGATGTCGAAGCTTCCGGCCTCTCTTTGTCCATGGGTCGTGGCTATTAAGAGTTTCACCGTCGGTGTCTTATAAACAGATGCGGCGTCATTCTCACGTGAGAGATCATTCAACTCCGATGATTTGAAGCCTGAGGATTCGCCCAGCCTCATCTTGCAGTAGAGCCGGTGGCATTAGTCTGATCGTGTATGCAGTCTAGCAAAGGCTGTGTCGATGCTTCGGCGGAATGCAACATCCTTTACATCCAATATGGAGCATAAGGAGTTCAACATGCGATCAATTGTTGGGTTTGGCATTAAACTCACCAAATGGTATGCGGCCCAATCTGACTTTGGACGCATTAAAACAGGTGGAATGTTGTATACCCTGATAGTAGCTTTCAGGGTATGCTATATCAAAAATATTGTGCCGTGTGAACCTTAATAGATATTTTGCTCGAGTTGATGCCAACTTCAACTCGCTGTCCGCGTGCTTCTCGTGGTTCAAAGCAAAGATCACACTCGTCAATGGAATGGCCCTGGGTCTAACAAGCCTTGCAGGCGCAGAAAGACTGATGGAGCTGGTGTATTCGCGTTCTCTACAGGAACTTCTGTTGTCTGTGAGTTGTCCGAGGGGAACACACTAGGCGGCCTCTGTGAGGGATGAACAGATCCGATAAACCAATAACTCAGGAGAAATGCCTGGGGGGTTCCGCTTAACCATCCAGACGCAGGAAGTTGAGAGAAGCAACAAATGCGAGGGGTTGAGCAAACTGGAAATATAGAAGGAGGTCCTCGACTTACAAGCAACAAAGAGATACACAACTCATTGTCTGGATAGACACGAAGAATGAGTGCCAACACACACAACAACGAAAGCCCGGCCAGCAAAGACGAGCTGACGGTGAAACATACATCAAGCAGTGGGACGGCATATCAAATATGTACAGTTTAGTCAGTACAAACAATGTGATTATCTTGGCTCAACTCTGGGTATCTGTGACCGCTATATGTCTCTCAGTAACACCTATTTTACTTCTCGGTCTCCTCGTCTACCTTGGCCTCATCAGACTTGCTCTTCTTCTTCTTTTCCTTCTTGTCTTTCTTTTCCTTCTTGTCCTTTTTCTCCTTTTTCTCCTTCTTCTCCTTCTTCTCGGACTTCTCCTTCTTACTCTTCTTCGCATTCTTCTCGTCGTCATCATCATCAGCAGCTTGTTCAACTACCTCATCGACATCCATCTTGGTGGCCTCCTCGGCCGTATGCTCAGCAACAGGCTCCTCAATAACAGGCTGCTCGGCAACAGGTTCCTCCACAGCCTCTAGAGCGGGCCTGTGGCCAAGCTTCTTCTCTGGAACCCTTGGTCCACGCTGCGGCAGACTGGATGGAATATTGGCATCAACCTCCTTCATCCAGATCTTCCAATCCAGACGCCGGGTCTTCCACATATCACCCTTCCAGTTGCGCCAGACACTTCTACCCATCCAACTATCTCGAAGTTCCGCTTCGTGCTCACCCAGTCGCGCCATGAACGCCTCCTTCATGTGGAAGGGAATGCTTCGCTCTTTGCCCTTGCTGGGAACCTCGACGATGGCGTTGATGAGATTGTGGCCGAATTGCGAAACAGCGAGTTCATGCGTGTGAGGCAGGATGGCACTCGCAATGGACTTGTGGAAGGCAGGGTTGGAGGAGGAGATGGACAAGGCGGTGGTAAGGACAGTAACGGTAGGCATGGAGGTTGTTGCGAGACGAACAATAGTAGCTGGCTCGAGAGCAAGGAGAGACTCCTGGACACCCTTTGTCGGTCCAGAAATGGAGAGGAGGGTGGTGAGAAGCTGGGCTCCGTGGGACTGGATCGCGTATTCGTTCTTTGAAAGCTGCTGAACATCCTTCTTGTTCTTCTCTTCGTCCTTCAGGCCACACAGAAAAATAACTAGGTCGGCAGGTGTCTTTCCACATCCCTCCTTGAGCCCCTTGTTGAGCTTCTTGATCTCGTCATTCGCGCCACGGGCATTGCATCTCTCAAACAGTGTCCTGAGAACATTAAGCCTCGACTTTTCGACCAATTGAGGCACGGTGGGTGCGATCTTCTCAACGGCTTGGACGATATCATCCTTGCTCAGACGATTGAGCACTCGTATGGCAGCATAGGAGGAAATGTCATTTCGGACGTAACCCTCTATTCTGGGTAGGAAGATGTTCTGGTTGAGAGCCTTGAAGATTTTACCAGGGGAATGTGTGATGAGTGTTTCGATGAGTCGTGAGCCAATCTGGTCGTAGATCATGCCGTTAACGAACTCGGATGCTTCTGATGCGCTGTCGTGCAGCGACTTAGGGGCGCCGGGCAATAGCTGGAACAGTAGAGTTGGCTGTTCAGACTCGGCCTTCTGCTCGCTCTTGTTGAGTGTTAGGTCGAGCTCAAGAAGAAGCTGTAGCGTAGGGTTTCCAATAGGATGTCTGGCGAGCACTCGCAGGGCGGTAGCATCCATTCCAGCCGTGGAGTCCTGGATAATCTTCTTGGTTGCCATGGAGAACGATTCGGGGACAGCTCTCACGCCCTGGTTGGCTTCATCCGTGGCTGCAGCTCCAGCAACAGAAATTTTCTCCTTCTTTTTGCTCTTCACAAGACTTTTCACTGATGCGTCCTCCAAAGGTCGACCGGCAAGAACGAGCAAGAGCACGCGCAGAGTGTGTGATGCGAATCGATCGGTGATAAGGTAGGACAAGGCTCCTTCTAACTCGTCAAGTGTGGCGAGAAACAGGTCCTCCATGGAGCTCTCGGGCTTTTGCGCGTCCACAGTTGCGCCTTTGGTATCGAGCACAAATCCAGAAAGCTCCTGTGACACTACACCAGCCGATCGTGAGAAGAGAGCCTCGCAACAATGGCTTGCGAAGCGGTGCTGTACCAAAGAGAGAAAGTGTCCGGCAAAGGCGTCAAAGAGGTGCTTCTTCTGTGCGGTGTTGGACAGCTGGATAAGGCGCTCCATCAGCCGCGAGCATGACTGACTACTGGCTAGCTTGAGTTCCTTGCCCTCGGCCTCCTTCCAGACGTTTTCGAGAAAGACATCGCGGTCTTCGGTCGAGGGGAATTGGTTGAGCTCTAGCAACTCGTCCGCGCGACGGAAGTATTCTTGCTCCTCTTCTGCGAGCATTCCAAAGAACTCCTTCTCGCCGATGCCGTTCTGCTCAAGGTCTTGACTATCTTGATCGAAGCCATTGTTGTTGTCATGATCGTCGTCTCCAAAGGTGCGCTGGCGCTTGGTGTCGTTTTCGTAGGCCTCTTGCTGTTCGAACTCCTCGAGTCTCTTCCGCTTTTTCTCCTCGCGGCCTACGCCACGTCTTGTTCTGGGCTTGGGCATATTTAATTGACTTGAACGAAGGTTGATCAGAGAAATTTTGGCGGGGCCTTACTTAGTTGCGGGAAACTTTTCCAAAAGAGAAAATATGCGTAGGGACCGATAAGATATTATCGATAAGATAAGCTCACTGCATCAAGATACCAGATGCATGAACGACACGATTTTCATATGCATGCAAGACAAATAATTTATGCCAGAATATCTACTTAAGCAGCCTATGAATATTGCACAAAGCTGAAGTAAGACATCTGCAGTATGTATCTGCTAGCGATAGCCAATTCCCAGGCCCTGGTACTTGGCAGAAGCAAGCACATGAACATGTACAGGACCTGCATATCGACCACACACGCACCATGCTTATGACTCAGAAAATTTAGTTTCACTCCGAAACGGTGCCCACTGGTGAGTGGTGTCGGTGAAGATAGCCTCACTTTCGTCTCTCCTACATGACCAGTCGACTGCTCAAGCGTCGTCGTATTCGCTTATGCCAGCGTACGTTCTTATACAAGGAACAGGTTTGCGAGCTGACTGGACCGCACATGCACGTCCAACTCAACATTAATGCTGCTGTTGTTGTTCCGCACGCCGTACTAGGGTTATATATACAAGCCCTGCTTCGGATATGCAAGGGAGTACGTAGCTGGCTCAAAGAGATTGAGTACATCAACCGGCAGAGCCAAGGACCGCCACGCTTAACGTACCCGTATGAGATACGCAACATGGACTGTTCGGGGGTAACGGGCGCCGGGGTGGATTGGTACTTAGTTAGGAATGGCCTATAAAAGTCAAAGAGCCAGATTCACAACCTCGGTCACAGCACGTGCGCTATAGATAGTTATCAAGGTAGTACCATAGTCGGCTCCAAAACTGATCGCAATAAGGGATGGCAACTGGTTATTAGTCAAGAGCCCTGGCACGAGTCTCATCACTGGAAATAACTGTCCGCTGTGGCGGCGGGGACCTTCATCCTGAGCTCGCTGTCAATCAATATTGCTTGATGAATGAACTAGCAACGTCTGAGGTTCGTATTTTTAGACTTCCTCAAATAGACACATGCCACTAAACCGTTAAAGATAAAGTGTCTCTGTACAACCGTCCCGAAATGAGCAACAAAGAAGCGGGAATCGGAAGACCTTACCGACCTTCCCAAGCGCTGGTCACTATTCCACTATGGGGTGTTCGTATCAGACTTGAAACTACGCATCACCAGCAGCAGGCTTCCTCAAGCCACGGAACCCAATAGAACTTCCAAGCCCTTCACCGGCCAAAACGGAAAACGAAGCTAGAGTCTTGACCTTGCCTGAGCCATCCGTGGCTCTTGGCTGCTGCAGCGTGAACGATAGCCATTGATCCGATCCCTGTCAAGTCATATATCATATGGACTACATAGAGCACAACGCTTTGCTTTTGTCGGATTACGAGGTTGCAAAGATAGGTTAGCGGAGTGGATGATTGCCGTAGTCCAAGCCCTGACTTAGGGGCTTTAGCTCGGCAAGTACAGTATAAAAGCTCGAGCATAGGAATACAATAGCATCAAACCAAGTCCCTACCAAGTTTACCAGACCAAGAAACAGACACGATTGATTCCCTCTTTCATTACCATCAACATGCACCTCATCCAAGAGCGTGGCCACCAGGACGGCTTAATTGTTGTAGTTGCTGAGAAGCCTCTACCTGGAGACCCCAAGCCATCAGTTGCTACCGTTCCAGGTAATTCATCAGACAGCAAAGAAGCCGCTGGACCCAACAAAACCGAGTCCGGCGGCCACAAGGGCGATTGAACGGAGTCTCCCGACCAATACGTCTGGACTTCGCTCTTTAGATAAGTCCACACGAACTTCAAAAACCACAGGAGACGGGAGGGAAAAGAAGCAGAAAAGGAGGAAGCAGGCAAGGTCCGTACTGAGTATGTGTTTAAACTCAGCTGTTCTAGTTGTTCTAACTATTATTTCACAGGTCGAAATTACTTGTGTGAGGGATATGACAAAGAAGCAACATATGGCTCTGGGAATTAATTCAAAATTGGGGGTTGTTCGTCGTGTGCGAAATGCTTAGTTTTGCGGGTATATAAATAGGCTTAGAAGTAATTATACTGTGAAAAATAGATAGGCAGGGCAAGAGTGTTTTTATATCGGGAACCAGGAATAACCAGGGCTGCTCCGTACTTCCCAATCTATGATTTACCACTACACGGCATGATGAGTACTACCGTCAAGTTCATGCGGTCAACTTAGACGCGCCAGCCGCGATCTACGCAATCTGATCTGGTATGTTTCACGCCCACGTGGTTTGCGCGTTACAGGATTGGGCAGGGCTTCCTGTCAGGCCGGGGCCAAGGAAATAGCCTGTACAAGGCTGGTACCACTAGAACCGGGGATGTGACTTATCGCTATGACCCCGATCTCCGATGAACCAATGCCGCGCAGCTGACAGCGCTGATTATGTATGTTGGCTGCATTGTGATTTGCTTTTGCTGGCATAGCCCATCTGCATACAGCAACAATTCTGCAGGTTGAGCTCATGCCCGACAAAGATGCATCGACGACGAGGCACCCGCATTTGCGGTGTGGTAATTGTGTATAGTGGTGGTCGAAGTCGCGACGGTAGTGGTAGAGACGAGCCTCATTGCAACTCGACGGACAGAGCAAGTGTGCGTATCATGTTGGCAACGTATAATATTGTGTGTGACGAGCCTGGAGATAAATAGGCATCAGGAACCTCTTTGACTGATTCATGAAGATTGATCTGACAACAAGTCAAACAAGTCAGCAAGCCGGAAACTCAGTAAACTCTTTGATCGCTCTCTATCAACATGTCTCAATCTGGACAGAGAGAAACAGCCGAGGGGTATTTCACAAGTGGGCAAGCCACTGAACTACCGACAAGAGATGGGACAGTCAATGTACCAGGTACTGAGCCCCCTGCATATGACGATACCGCTGGAGCTGACCATGCGATCTTCAACTTAGATCTGGAGAGCCAACAAAGAGACAGCGGTATGTGGTGTTCGTCTGTATGTCAGTTGATAAATGCTAATATGTGAGAGTGTTAGATGGAGAAAAGGGGTGGGTTTCCGTGTGTCTGCGACAGCAGCGCGATGTGAGGCTCATGGTGGCACCCCGCTTCATGGACATACACGCGTTCTGCATCTCATCCCGAGCGAATCGCATATCAACTCTTTACGCAGAGCTGCGAAGAGCATTGAGGGCGGGTGAAGAAGTCGCAGAGTTGTCTAAGAAGATCGAAGAGGAAACTATCGGATTTGGTGAGGCCAACAGTCATGCCAACAACAAGCCTTTTAACGTACCTTAAGCTGACCAAGTCACAGATCAACACATGCTTCAAACACGCCAGATACTTGCCCTCGACCAACCAAACAACTTCTTCTTGAGACATCTCCTGGGATTCTTCAAAAGTACTCTGAAGGATGAGAACACCAGCTTCATCGACGAACCGATCAGTGACTGGGCATGGCTCTCTCCGCATGACAGACTGGATCAGCTCATATGTCTTGCCCCGCTACACAAGGTCGGCCAGGTAGCATTTGTAAGTACATCCCCGCCCCGTGCAGAGTGGCAAGTAGTGACACGTACTAGAAACCATTCCTGGCAGATACAGAGAGGGTAGGGGAAAACGTTCTGTATCATTACCACGAGTGGGCTATACGGGCTATCATTTTCACCGTATTCATCTTCATCATTGGGGCGTTCGCGTGTGCCCCAGCCGCTATTCAGTCGCTGAATGTTCAGTCGGCTACTGGCGAAGTGGCGGTTTATCTGGTGTTTGTGATCGTGTTTGGCTGGCTCACCCAGGGACTGATCCGAGGCTTCGAGAAGCAACTGTTAACGTCACTCGCTTTTGCGGGACTCATGGCTAACTTACTGCGAGGTAACAAATAAGACGCGATGGCAGCATACCGAAAAGGGGGCTGAAGGAAGGAATAGGCTAGGTCGATGTCGATGCGTCAGAGTAACAACAACATGTGTATTGTTTTGATAGCCGTATATGTTCATTGGACATTCGTTTGTATCAACCCATGCCTCAAAAGCGGCTTCTTGTGATGTCAGTTGTGCAGAGGGCGTGCTCAACGAGTTCGAGTTAGGTCTGGAGGCCAGGAGATCGGGAAAACAAAACGCGGAGGCGAGAGACGCGAGGACGGATATTGACGTCGAGACGTGGCTCCTTAACGGTTGAGAATAGATGAAAGTGATGATAACAACAGAGACAAGGCAATTATATGTTATTCAGTTTGACACATGTATCATTGGGAGAAAATTTAGGTAGGTAGACTGGGTGGATGTGGATGTCGGAGGTAGGAGGTAGGAGGTAGGAGGTAGACAGAGAAAGGAGACAACATGTGGGAAGGCGCGAAGTATCCTTCCTGTGAGACTCAAAGTGGGACAACAATGTACAATGTATTTCAAATTTTCAACGTATCCCTTTAGCCCAGCCTGCCCTGGGTTTGATTGCCTTCTGACAGCAATTGCGATATGTAATTAAACCCCGGGGAAAACCCATGATTGTAACATGACCATACCCTCAACAAAAATTCCATCGCCGTCCGATGCTCACTGTCCAGCCCGTCGCTGCTCCTGAAATCTCTTACCAGCATCCGGCAAACGAGCATCGGATTTCTTCTTGTGGCCAAGACCATGAAGCCGAACATCTTCGTTACTAACAAGAAATTAGGGTAAAATGATATACAACATCCCTTGACCGGAAGCTAAGCGGCCAGGGCGGCGGATCGTTTTGAGCGAGGGGCTGTGAACCATTGGGTGGCGTTAACGTTGGAATAAGCTGATGAAACAAAAGACCGTCGAGATCATCGTGAAAGTCATTGTATCCTCAATCAGTCCTGGTGCAGACAAGCCGTGCACTGTAAGGTGTATCCAGGGGTGATCCTGGCGTGTTGCAAATTTGTGAATCGCAGTTGGAGGTCTCGTCGCTACAAAAACCGCAGTTCAGACGGAGCGCCTGCATGTCAATTATGGATTTGTCGTGATAGCATCCCGGTACCTGGTCATCGATTGCCGTTTTCCCCAACATACGTGAATGGGCCGGTGAAGATCCAGATTGGCCCTGAAATGATGACGCTGCGTGGCATCGTTAACAAATGCATGTGCATTGGCTTGTTTTGGGGTTGAAGATGTTCCCGACGATACCTAGACATGGGTCGTAACCCTTTCTGCCACCCATGGCGGACGATCCGTCGCTGGGACGAGGCAGCGAGACGATTGCCTCGTAGCTCAAGCGAGCGGGGTGGCTGGGAGGAACTCGAATCTTCTTCACCATCAGGGGTGCGTCGCAATTATCCTCGTTATCATTCCCTCAACAAAAGCGGCATTGAACTAACATAGCGAGCCCGTCCGTCAGTATCCCTGGCGGCTGTCAGATGGCCAGTGCAATCGTCTTGCAGCGCGCATAACGATGAGATGATTCGACGTTGACTACCAGGATCCCGAAAACCTAGGACGAAGACCGCGCGATTTGGCACTCGCCAAAGGTCTATTGGATTTCCCCAGCTTTGTAGGTTGTCCAGGCTGTATCTTTCGGTTCGATTCGGTAAAGCGCCCAATGTGACCCCGGGCTATTCATCTTGACCGCCATTCTTTGGCAGTTCGACATTCGTGCTGAAGTTAACGCAAATCTTGAGCACCCATTTAGATATCTTCAGAGTGATCAAAACAAAGCGGAACCCAACTTTTGGATTTCGAAGCGAGGGCTGCTTGTTTTTAAGTCCTTACCTTTCGATGGTGCCTGATGATACCCGAACGCCGAACACCGTGCCCATGATGCACCCCGGAATATGGTGCGGCAATAATTGACGAACGAGTCCGAATCGTTCAGATCATCCAGTGGCCATCGTGTCCCAGCCTTCAGTCGGCCTGGAATTTGAGCATCATACTTATGATGACTCAATGCGAGTGATTGGTTATTCCTGTCAAGTGCTGGAATCTTGAGGAAATCGCTTTGCTGCAAGGCCAGTACAGCGAATTCCGCGAAAGGGTCGCTTGACGTGCTTCGAAATTGTAGCATGGACACAGCATCCGTGACTGAAAAGGGCACTCACCTTGTCTGGCTCTGTCAGTATGAGTCGCCTGACAATTGCTCTCAGACCGCGACGGGCTCAGCAAGTGCAAATGCAAGTTGTGTTTGTTTATAGCTCAGGTTGGAGAAGAAATTTGTTCACACATCGTCAAGGGGTAGTCAGGGGTTCTACAACTAACTGGAATTTCTTCGGTGAACTCAAACGGGAGCTGGCTGCAGTGGGCCATTCAGAGTCCAGAGTAATCCGCTGCCTGGAAACTCTCATAAGAAACGCACCAATGATGGAAGCAACATTGTCATGCTACCAATTGCCAACTTTCTTCATGTTCTTGTGAAGCTAGTAACGGATACTATGCTCGTTCTTCAAGAAAAGCCGCCTTTACAGTCTTCAAGGCAGTTAAAGCTGAAGCGGGCCGCATGGGGACTAGGTCTACTAGGATGCGACTGGCTGGCTACCTGCCTACAGCATCACCTCAAGTTCCCTAATAATACAGATACAGAAAGCGTGTTCGGCATAACTAATAGATAAGGGACTGCCTTACCTAGGTATCCGAGCTAGAAAGGCACGCTCATTCTTCCTCAATATGGGAAGCCGTCCCTGGTTGGTTCATCACCAAGAAGCCTTCTGGTTTTCGAAGACAAAAAGACAAATGACGGCACCTCGAGGTATAGCTCTACTTGATGTGCAGATGAGGCAATATCTGGGCCTTCTGGTTGTCTGTCGCCAGCTGAGGCATTTTGCAAAGCCCCTGGCAATGCCTCGGACGGCAATGTTGAAATGGCCAACACAGGGGCTGTCGTTATGTTGCGCCTGAATACCTGAGCCGTGGCCAACTCGCCTGCGTCTTCTGGCACCCAGGACATGAATCTCAACCCCTCAAGGGGATACACCAGCTTTCGTTCAATCTTTCTGCTTCTTGTCATTTCCGATGCATAGCCCTTCTCCTAATCTTTTCGAGACTTGGGCAGCATCGTAAATGTTACGGTGCGCCAAACGTGTCTACCCAACAGCAAACATCAGCGGTATTGATTACCATCTATGCTCATTACCCACCCACCCATCCATCACAGCTCCAATGCTTTTGAGGCCATCCTGTGGACGCCTTTTTCATCATCATCATCATCAGCAAATAATCTACGTCTAAAGATGAAGCAATCTTCAATATCACAAAGAGCGGTGAATGTCGGAGCCAGTTGGTCTTGCATATCATGAGGCTCAGCCTCTTTCTCGTCAGAAGATGGTGTCTTTAAGAGGCCGGCTGTCTGCGAATCCGAATCGGTGAAGCCAAAAGGGGAGTTATCACCATGTTTTGTTACCCAACCAACACCCTCGTGATACTGGAGATATGAGCCACCCAATGACAAGAAGAACGACATATGCGTCTTTGAGGTACTAGCATCACATACATCAAGTCTCGGGCAAGTACTCTGCTTGTATCCAGCTTGTTAGAGCGGTACGAGCCGTAAGCCACGACTTATTGGTCCTTAGGGGGGCGGAAACAAGACATTGACGAGATCATGCGACTGCAACTTCACTTGTGATTCGTCTATCAGCTACATCTATGGTGTGCGATGTGATGCACAGCCCAATTCGAGCCGCGACCAGAGGTCAGCTAGGCGACAAGTGGAGGTGCAAGATGACCCTTCAGCCTGATGCTACAGTACAACTCTTGGCAAGGAGAGAGAGAGAGAGGACATACTCGCAATGACGCACATGACTCCCGTGTGCTGTTGGTCGATTGTTGGTTGCATCGAATATATGCGCGGTAATAAGCGCTGCCGCATGAAAGCTCCCAGCGTATGCCAAGTTTCTGCCTCCAAGCTGGCCGGCGAATCTATATTTCGATATTTGCGGGGAAATCTAACTGATCACTGTGAGCCTCCCATGTGGTTTTGATAAATTGAATGACTGAGATACAACGAAGATCTCCTGATCAACAATTGAGATGCCAGCTATAGTGGACCACCCGATAAAAGGACTATCCATAGTTTACACCCAAAACACCAGGGTAAATATCGTGTCTACATATAGCAAAGACTGACGAGAGACTGTAGAGATCAAGTGTAAGATTTGACGTTCAACATCTGCATGTCAATAGACACACTTGCCGCTTTCTAAAGAGAAACATAGAGATCCATGGATTTCAGTTGTAAGTCTTCGCATTTGTCTACTACCCTAGGCTAGCCTTTGTCGAGCTTTAGCAAGGGTTAAATGCAAAGCCACGGCCTCGCCGACAGCTAGAATCGCAACTGGTTTAGATTGATAGTCCGGTGGCGCTAGTCCGTAGGGCTGAAAGACTTGACGGGCAGAACGTGTAAAGTAAGATCTCGGGTCCGAACATGGCCTGATAAGAGGGATGATATTGCAGCGATTGATACACCTTGTTTCACATTTTGACATTTATGATGGAAGATCTTGGATACTCAATATTCACCTACAAAATGCCATTAGGTATATTCGACTGGATCACAGCAAAACAATGCGTGCAGTTCTTTCTCACTCACTTTATACCATCATCGTTCTATCATCTCGGTCTACCTCTCAGCGGCGGTCGCCAACATAGCTGAGGCGACCGATGGGGCTCTAGGCCTCAATTGATAAGGGAGCACCTGTGCTAGGAGTAGTTAGTTCCAGCATTGGACCGAGTTACAAGGGAGAAGTAAGATCGTTGGACCCTCCCTGAATCACCAGAGTATTACCTAGCAAAGTAAGATGTGGTTCCTCGCTGATCGGCCTAGGGAGACAGACAGTGTCTAAGTAGTCTAGGACTATTGGCGATTTGAGGCTGGCTGATGAACATATCGAGACCGAATTTAGCAAGAGTGAGATAGTTTATGCTTATCCCTTGGTGGTCTTGTAAGCCGGGTTGTGTCCTATGCATCGGGGTCTTGATAGTGAGGTCTCCAACTGTCCTTCCATTATATCTCTTGGTATCTTGATAAGAGGCCTGTTTAACAGGAAATTGGATGATACGATAAGATTCACTTAACGATGTCCTGGACAAAGATGGAGGACGGGACTGCATCACAAAATTATGAGAATAATGAACATTCTTTGTAATTGACTTTGAACTTAATCGTATCGATAAATGCCTCCACTGGCATTTTATGCCCTTTTCGATGCCCAGCTAATGCCCTCCCGAGAATAGAGCGATCGCACAATGTGTATGTATACGATTGAATAATCGCTGATATCCTATATTCCCCATAAATCACTGGCATCTGCCATATCTATCGCTCGCGGCAGAGAGTGAAGCTCTCCTAACATTTTTCAAAGAGGGAGGAACTGAGACCTTCTCAGGTTGTAAATCTGTTAGGCCCAATATTGCAACAGATCCAGTGGTAATATGAGCACGAGAGTTTCCCTCAACATTACAATGACCCGGGGTCCAGACAAGAGATAGGCCCATCGTTCCACAGCGTAAGAATATCCGCATCGTTGCACTTGTACAGCTGAAAAGCTAGATGCTTGCTCTGGAATCTGGGCAGCCGGAAACCCCTTCCCGGAAACGGCTTGGTATCGATGTCGCGAGGTATAGGTGCCGCACCGATTATCGCCTCTGCTGGTCAGTGTCATCCGTCACTGTATAAGCTAATGGGGCATAACAAGAATGGGGAATCCATCTGCTTCCATCAAGACTAATACTTCCGTAGCTCAATCTTGACGAGATTTCATAACCTCATGTAGTAGATATTGATAACAGCTAAAGCTTGTATTTGAAGACATGTATTTATCTTGCAAAGCAACAAAAGGGACATCTCTGTTCCATAACCTTCTCAACAAACCATGAAGTCAAGCAGGTCAGACAAATGACAATAGAGTTCCGCTCGAAGTTAAGATACTGAATTTGCCTGAAGATTATAGTTTCACGGTATTTATGAGTAGAGTTGGATCCTTTGGTTGCACCCAAGGAGGGTTACAGTTACATCCAGCTTCCGGAGTGTGTTTTCCATGGGTTGATGTTGCACATCAGCCTCCCGTACTTCAACAAGCAATCAAGGCAAGATGGCCGAGCGGTCTAAGGCGCTGTGTTCAGGTTCGATTCGAACTAGTGACGATTCGCAGTCTCGAAAGGGGCCTGGGTTCGAATCCCAGTCTTGTCAGCTTTATTTTTCTCGCTCATCATGATTGAGCACGAGTTTATCTTTTGTTGGCTTGTCTTCTTTTCATCATATCTCTCACCCAAATACATAAAGCACTAGAGAGACCAGTTGTATGGGTTGTAGATGGCTGCCACAATGCGCTCATTCCAGACGATGGCGTCATTGGTCTAACCCAGTGCGACCGAGTTTTGGGTTTAGGCTGTGGCTGCTAGAGCTCAGGTACCGCAACCCCAACCTGAGGGCAACCGCTGATAGTGCACGCGGTTCTTGATAGACGCGCGCTTCGCGATCTCAAACCGCGTAAATTGGTTCCCTCTCTCACCCCGACTCTTCCCACCTTATCACCCATTATCTACATAGACCTAGACCTTCACGTATGTCTTGGCCCTCAAACGCGCAATGGCAACGGCGTCGTCCTCTTCCTGTCTGTCGTCGCCGTCATCTTTCGTGACGGCGCATGATGTTACAATCGACAAGTCTACAGCGGCCAGTAGCCCCGTACATGAGAACCCTTGTCCCTATCGCGATGCGCGACAACTGCCCCGCGACTTGAAGGCACATTGCCAGATTTTTCTTGAGGAACAACTCTGTATGTTTGCGCGCGCACTACCCTTGACAATAAAACTTATCTGATACCTGGACAGACAGCTCCGCGATTAGTCTCCTCAACAGCATTGCCGGTTCTGGCGCATCTAGACGTACACCCACAAAGAAACCCGTTCCTGTCCCTCCCCCAAGTCACCTCGCTCTATTAAATACTCTCATAATACATCCACTCCACACTACTCGCGCAGAGAAGAAAGACCGTCTCGATGTTTCCTCGCAGGCGCTCGATTATCTTCGCAATATCCTCACCATCGTCGGTCCCATCAATGCCGATTTCAGAACAGCCTTCCAATTCAGTTCCGCACCACGTTGGGGTCGCCGATGGGATCAAAATACCCAGGGAAATGATAGTGACATTTCCGATGCGGAATCAAATGGCGACGATGAACGACTTCGAGGTCAACTTGCCAATGACGGCAGCATATGGAATCGTGGACAAGACTTTTGGTCCACCATTGGCTGGGCTTTCAACTGCAGCGTCCTATATCCAAAACGATGGCGCTACTGGAAGGTCTGGTTAGACTTGATGTTAGATGTCTTAGAGGCCGACTGGATGGAACGCGAGAGACGCGATAAGGAAACACAACAAGCAAATGGACTAGAGAGCGAACTACCTCGTACAGCACGCAACGACTCGATCATTGTCATGTATATGGCTCAACAAAATGGGCGACAAAATGGAGCCAAGGGATTCATCAAAGCTCTATTCGCAGACGGAAGCGAGATATCGTCATCGGCCTACCGAGAGGTATTCGACAAAGAGCCTAGGGGCCCCCGTAAGCAGTCTAAGAAACGAAAACGGGAGCAAGTGCTCGACCTGGAAAACGATAAATTTGGCGACTACTTTGATGATGAGTCCATGTCTTCGGGAGTTTCTGAACCACCAACACCTCAAAAACTCAAAGACACACGAAAGGTTGGAACAGCTGGAGCATATGCGCCAGGCTTGGTAGAGTCTGTAAACATTCGTCTTCGTCTCTTTAAACTACTTTCTGCGGTAACATGGTCACTCCGAAAACCGACCGAGCTTCGTCGTTTGTATGAAGAGTATACTGCCTCCCTCAAACTTCTCCCACTTCCTATGTTTTCTCTTTTTGCATGTCAACGACCAAACGCCCTTTTATCCGAAGCACGCATCACCATCACCAAAGAATTGTTCGACCTACTATTACCAAATTCTTATAAGAACCCCTCCAAGGTTGATCCAGAAGGTGATGCCGAGGGATGTTTGACCTTACCTATGTTGGAGCAATGCTTTGTCCCTCATCCAGCAAATACTGTGGCGCTGGAAGACAATGCAAAACTGTCCCTAGTTGTCGAGGATGCTATACAACTCCTGTGGGCGTGCGATCTATTGGTTTACTCTGAGGAATTCAAAGCAGCCGTTGAGAAAGGCATCATGGCTCGAGAAACAAAAGCAAAGAAGCGGCGTACGGGGAAGATGAAAGGCGACGAAACCGATGTCCTTGCGCAAGACATGCTGACCAATTCAGGGGAAAGGATTCGGGTTTTGCTGGAAGTTTTAAAAACTACGTAGGAAGCGAAGCCATGAGAGCGGTGATATGTTGGAGAGTTTTGTTGTTCGGTATTGTACAAATTATAGACTACCACTGCACATAGATATAATGTCATAATGAATGATGATACCCGGGATGCCCCCCGTCAAGTCTGTTTCGTAACTCGTTCCAAAGCTCTAATACAGTTTTGTTACAATCGGCGATGGTCCTTGGCTTGGAGGAGCTGATGGACCAAGCCGACGTCATGCCTGCTTCAACGTTTCTTTGCTGCCGTTGGGCTCCAAGCAGCAGGCTGCCATGTTTCGCCTGGTCCTTTCGCCTTGGCCTTTGCCCAAGGATCATCCTGCTTTTCAACCTCATCCTCAATCTTCTTTGTACTTGTACCACCCTGCTCACCCTTGCCAGTATCGTGTTGCAGCGGGCTAGTCTTGACGGAAGACAGCAGCGGTGCCGGTGCAGCCTGTGGTGCGTCCATGACTCTCGGCTTGGCTTCCCATCGCGCATCCGCCTCTGCAGCAAGCTGCTGCATCCTCACCCGGCGCATGATATCGCCCCGCTGTTCATCAACGCTCGGAGGATCCTGGCGTGTGTGTCGTAGCCATTGATGCCATTGCGGGCTAACCTTTACGGAGGAATAGTGCGCTGATCGTGGATATTTGACAATTCTCCGCCAGCGCTCGTTACTCTCGGCGCCTCGTGTAAGTCGGAACTCCCAGTAGGTGTTGCCCTGGAGATCGTAACCTGGTGGTGTGTAAGTGGGAGAACAGAGCGAGGCAGCAAGATTGGTCACAAACCCATGAGGAAGCGTTTGCGCCATGGTAAGCGGAGAGCTTTCCACTTGTACCAGGCCCGCGCAACAGGGCCAATCTGACTTGTGGCCATTGCGTTTTTTTGTTTCAATTTGTGAGTATGAATGCGACGAACGAAGATGGAGGGGGGCGCAAACGGCGAATGGTTAGGTTGAAGTCTTGAATCCATGACAAATACACAGCCATGTCATGATGCACCAGCCACCGCACCCGCTTCCGCTTTCGACACCCCAGCCACCTCCAACCAGTCCACGTCATTTTTTGGTGGGCGTTGGGTGCATGCCGCCCAATGCCTACTTCATTCCATACTAAGGTACCAACTAAATCCTTGGATATCTTCCGTCACTTTCGCTTTCGGATACCCGGGACACTCCTGTTTCTTTCTTTCTATTCTCCTAAATCAAAACTCCTCACCTGCAAGTTGATCTCATCAGTAATACTCTTGGAGATAGCCTCATTTGTTCTAATTGCGACTTGATACCCCACCCCTCCCTACCTAATCTTGAAGCTTGCAGCCATTGCGACAATACCTCGCGGGGTTTACAGACTCGAGACCTTGCAACGTCAACTCGTACCAGCCGAGATAGAATCCTAGTTTCCCTGTCCCTCAAAGTGATTGAGCTACTTCCTCCCGATAATTCGATTGCGAACACGTCATCATGGCGTCCGTATCGTCACTCGATAAAGACTTGCGCAAGATGCGCCTAGAGAAATACACGCCTGCCGCCGCAAACGAGGCTCGTACATGGATTGAAGATATTCTAGGGGAGAACCTCCCCTCATCAGATCTCCTCGAAGGTCTCAAAGATGGAGTTGCTCTATGCAAGTAAGTCGTCTCCAATCTTGGCAACCATGGATGCGGGACTTACACAACTCTTAGGCTCGCCAATCTCGCTTTACCCCCTCCCGGAGTCCGATTCAAGAAGTCAGCCATGCCTTTCGTACAAATGGAAAACGTCTCGCTCTTTCTCCGTGCCTGCCAGTCTCCGCCATTAAACCTCCAGCAGCACGATACGTTCCTCACTGTCGATTTGTTCGAGCAAAAGGACCCAACACAAGTTCTACAATGCATCGGCGCATTCAGTCGAGCGGCTCATGCTGCCAACCCCCGGAATTTCCCTACACCCATCGGACCCAAGAATCGACCTGAAACTGTGACACCGCAAGGAACAGGCACAAGGACACCTACTGGAACACGCGATCGCGGGGCATCTGTCACTAGCAACAAGTCACCCGCCTTTGGACGCTCCGCCGCAATGCCCCACCGAACTGGCGATTCCGGCTCAGGAAGATGGAGTCCTACCAAGAGTCCCAGGAATGGACCTGAATCTCCCAGCGCCGTTAGCAGCTGGAGTAAGAAGGAGCACGAAGGCACAACCGCACCAGCTTGGAATATCGCCCAATACGGTTACCTAGGAGGTGCCAGCCAGGGTAACCTTGGTATATCGTTTGGCGGAAGGCGGCAAATCACTAATGCCGGTCCCCGCGTGCCAAGCCTCGCCGAGAAGGAACGGCGCCGAATAGACGAGGAAGAGCGTGCTCGCAGAGAAGCTGAGGAAGAGGAAAGGCGACAAGCCCAAGAAGAGGAATACGCACGGATCGAAGAGGAGCGCCGATGGGAGGAGGAGGCGGAGCAGTTGCGAGAACAGGAGCGGCAAGAGGCTGAAGAAGAAAAGCGAAGATGGGAGGAGGAGGAACGACAATGGAAGCTGACAGAGGAGAAAAGGCGCAAGGAGGAGGAAGCAGCTGAAGCCCTACTGGCCGAGGAACGAAAGTCTTTGAAGGATCGTGGCGATTCCAAACTGACTGGGCAGTTCTTGAGCCAGTACCAAGCCAGCCAAGGAGCATCCCAACAGGACGGTGCTTCGGAAGACGACTATAAGAACCGTGTCAAGCAGCTGGAGCAAGAGTTGGAGCTCGCTCGACAGCGTGAAGCCGAGTATGAGCGAGAGCGCCAAGAGAGAGCTCAACGTCACGGAAGTCCTGAGGTCAAGCCTATGCCTAAGCCCAAACCCAAGCTGGTGTCGAGTCCCCCGACACGCTCCGATTCCTGGTCGAAAGACGAGCGAGAGGTTCTCCGGACGCGTTCCCCTTTCAACAGGGAGCCTTCACAGGCAAAAAATGTCCCTGTGCTACCTTCAAGATCACCTCGCCCTCTTCCCGACCCCGCAGCCCTCCCCCAGGTTAAGTCACCAAACCTTGGCAGCCGCCCTCTGCCTGATCCCGCCACGTACTCGCCGAAACCTTCACCGGCCGTACCAAGCCGGACTGATCGCTTCCTGTCAAGCAACCCAGCTCCTTCGCCACCACCGGCCCAGGCAACTTACTCCCGTGAGCTCGGCGCCACAGCTGAGCGTGATGCTGAGGATCAGCGTCGTGCACAGAGCCAGGGCAAGACCAAGGCTGGCGGATGGGCATCCAAGTCACTCCTGGAACGTGAGATGGAAATGGAGCGACAGCGACAACGTGAATGGGAAGATGCACAGAAGGAGACTGCTGCGGCGGTACGCTCTAACGACGGTGTAGAAGGCATCGGCGGCGGTATCGGCGGTCGATGGGACGTTGGCCAATGGGCTGGTTATACTGGCGGAGATAGCCAGAACAAGGGATCAGTAGGTATTGGGGCTGGTCGAAGACAGATCGTAGGAGGACCTCGACCACTGCCTGAGCAGCCGAGGTAAGATCCTTACATATAAATAGAAGCAAGTTTCGTTGAAGATGATGGGAAGTGAAGCGAGTGCTAGTTAAAAGATGTTTGCTCGATTGTGGTGGCCTCGCCTAGAAATTGGGACGATTATTACTCACAATTAGTCTTGAGACTTGTGGCCATCGGCAACGCCTTCGCTTGGTCTATAAGCTCGTCGCAGGCTCCGGCGCAGTCAAGGAGGCAGTCGAGAAATACATTACTTTATCTATGGTTTATGTGTCGTTAATTTATATATAACAAATTATAATGTCATCCGGGACCTAGGATACGCCTTCATCATTTCGCTACACCTTATACGATGACCCAGACATTAGAACTCCGTATACTTGTTCTATCCTCGTTACCTATTAATGATATCTGGGGGCTCCCAAACGGTATTATCCCACTACACATCCTGCAAGCAGGATCAGCACCCAATATGCTCGTATTCGCTGCAACCAAATCCGCCCATTTTGTCTAACCCCATTCCTGAAAGGCTCAATCAAACCTACACACTCCACGCTCTATGTAAACCCAACCAACATCATGCAACGCTCAAGCCTGCTCTGCCTCTCCCGCCGCGGCCTCATCGCGGCATCTCTTGCACATGCACCAACCGCCCAAACTGCCCCTTGCCCACT
Source organism: Fusarium nurragi (assembly GCA_012977755.1). Classification (NCBI taxonomy): domain Eukaryota; kingdom Fungi; phylum Ascomycota; class Sordariomycetes; order Hypocreales; family Nectriaceae; genus Fusarium; species Fusarium nurragi. The sequence continues at coordinate 23,910 of JAALXI010000289.1, read as the reverse complement.
CGCGCCGTTGTTGCACAGGTAGGTTTACATCGCAGTAATGATTGAGAATCTCTTCGCCTTTCTTGATACCCCCTGGTCGACCACCCACGACACGCTCTTTTCTGGCTTCGAGAACCATACGGCCACCCCATTCCCATGTGACATTGGGATCGCAGTCGTGGTTTGCGAGACACCAATAGGGATGCACAGCGGCAACATCAGGGCGGCCATCTCGGAGGCTTTTACGAGCGGAAGCGGTACCGCGGAATTTGGCGTATAGTGTATTGAGCACCCAGAGATCACATTCGGCGAGGGTGGCGTAGATATCTATGTCCATTTTCTCGAGAATGTGAAGCGGCGTTTCGATATTGTATTTGAAGGAAAAGGGGAGCGTCCATTCAGGAGGTGGGCCGGCGTTTGGTGAGGCGTTGATGTCGTTGGTTCGAGTTGGAACAAAGTCACCCCAGATATACTTGACCTCCCGAACATCTAGGGGGTTCACCTCTTCATGGGCTGCAATGGCTAGAATGCGGGAAAGGAGCAGGAGATAGAGCGTGTGATCCGCTTCGAATGCGTCAGGGTCTTTAGCGATCGCGTCAACGTCCTTTTCGCAAACAGCCGGGTGATATCGCTCCATGGCCTGCTCAAAACAGTACTGGGTACAGAACACTGTGTCGTAGCATTCTGGACAGCTGACGGGCTCATTCACACTGCCTAGGGGCGGTAACTCGGAACTACAGGCGTCGCAGATAGAGTCTTTCAAGCGATTGTTGGCGGTAAGGAGTGAATATTCCCTGAGTACGACCTCACCGGGGGCGATATCCTCTTTAGCAAATACGCCTAGCTGCTTGCACGTGGGAATAATTTCGTAGTCATCCGTGCTACTGGCCTCTTCTAATAGTACAGGTAGAGTAGCAACTTGGACTGCGCATTTGGGTGCCATAACACTTAGGTGCTCGTTAAGATCAGCCAGAGACTCCGGAGCGAAGCGATCAGGTTCATGGTCATTCCAGGGATAGACCTCGCGACGCACGAGCCCTTGCTCGGGAAGGCTATGATAGTCGATGTCGATGTCATCGCGGCGAAGTCTTCGACGTGCAACAGTTACAATGTTGCTCTTCGCATCCAGAAGCTCTCGATTCGATGGTGATAGTCGAAGACCACGTTGGCAGAAGCTCGCAGCACTCTGTAGTGATCCGCAGAGCAAGAGGTTCAGCGACAAAATCTGATATGCACGAACTTGAGCCAATATGGCTAATCGTTTAAGTGATTCATCCTCTATCTCTGAGCCAGCTTCGGTGGGTTGGAGGTCATCCTGAGGCAGGTTGCCATGGGCGAGGACATCTGGAAGAGGAACTGCCGTGTGCATCTGCAGAGACTCCAAGGCCTGTTCGTGGTACTCAAATCCCTCGTTGAGAACCTCATCTGCAAGGAGGAGGGCGCGATACGCATCACCAGCTGCGAGGTCCGGATACCCTAGATCGGAGTGAATAACGGCACGGTCGAGATAAAGTATCAAGTCATAGGGCAGGCTGGAGAGTCCCTCAGTGAGCTGTGACCGCCTATCCAACAGCTGCTCGTTCCGAGCCGTCGGGTCCATGTCGAGGTGTAGGCGCTTGAATTGCCAAACTGTGATCAACGACTGAAGCAAGTTGATCAAGTTGAAGTAGAAAGCCGGGCAGTGGTAAAGAGGAGTGAGGAAAAGTTGGACTGATGGATTTAGGCCAAGACTTTGTCAGTGGGGGGGCCCTATAAAACAAAAAGGTTCGGTTCGGGTTTTGAACAAATATATAGCGGCGAGAGTTGTAGTCAGAACGAGTGGCTTGGACAGAGAGAGAAGTCTAGAACTGACGATAGCTATCGTCGAATTGCCACAAGGGTCGGGAAAGCCAAGGATTGGAGTGTAAGACGCAGCGATTCGCTACTTGATCCGGTGTTAGTCCTGCTCTGCAACGGGAGGCTTGTTCCTGGTTTTTTTCTGAGGCTGCCAGGGATTCTCGTAAAAGACCCTGAAATCTTGATATCCGTAGCAAGGAAGGGGGGGAAAACAGGGATTGGGTGAAAGAAGGAGACAGCCTCCTAAGGAACCAGGGCTTGGCCGAGGGTCAAATTAGCTGTTGTTGTTGGTTCGTGATAATGGTCGTCGGAGCGAAGGTTCCGGGCACATGAGAGCAAAAGTGTGCGGTGTGTAGCGTGATCACCACTCGGAAGGAAGGAACGTGGAAGTCGTTTGGTGATTTGATCGCCAGGGTCCATCCGTTCTAGGCACAGTACGTAAACGGGTTTTTTTTTCCTTTGCAACCCCTCATCGATTCAAAATTAAACGTCCCACAGGTGGGAACTACCTAGAGAGTTCCGGTTCCCTCCACAACATTTCATTCGACCGCCAACTGCAGCTGTCACATGCTGTATAGACAAATATTCACAGGGGATTAAGGGTCCTTGTGGCTCATCTTACGATCATGGTCTGTAGTGGTCTTGCGATGAAGTTCAATCCCGCCGACCTCTTATCTTCATGCGCCAACTCGAGCTGAGCCGGGCCGGTATCTATCAGTGATGACCTCCATGTGAGAAGCAACCAATCATGCTATCGGACAAATCGACTTCTAAAACGCCAAGTGGCAATTTGCCTTTGGGCATTCTGCGAGTATCGATGCGAAGAGGAAATGGCCCCATCAATACATATTTCGATCAGTGCGGTCATGGCTGGCCAGTCCGACTTTGAAGTAATCACGTTGAGAGGATTCCGAAGCTTGAAGGTGGGAAATATAATATAGTCCGGTCCTCTACTTCTTGCGTGCGCTTTGAGGAAGGCGGGACGGAGGCTCAATGGTTTTCGCTCGCTTAAACAGATCAATACATTCAGATTGATGACATTAATTAACACGACCCATGTCCATCTGAGCAACAATGGAGGGGTTAATGCATTTGGAGGGGTTGATTGTTGGAGGGGCGGAGTAGAGACAGGGATCAAGGGTTCAAGCGGTTCAAGGGTTCAACCGGCATCTGCCCTAGAAAAGTCTGGAATATACGTGATTTGCAGATACTCTATTGCATCCTATCGATAAACAGACATGAAGTTTTTGGAGAATTTTATATACTGTTCCCATAGAGTCAAGCACGCCCCGGAACTCAGGCCCCAACACTCTAGACTGTCAGGTATTCCCAGCCTCGCGCTTTGTTGGCCGAGACAAATCCAACGCTACTATCCGCAGAGGAGGCTGCGCTATGGCAGAACGGCTAGCGGCGCGCTTGAACCCGTCTGCCCTCTACCGGGCCTAACTACGTCATAAAGCCAATGGCAGTAAAAGCTCCGCCAAGCCAGGCAAGCACATGCTTGGTACGTGTTTCGGCGTACTTCTGTAGTTCGTGGTGTTGTGCCTTGCCTGTGTATTTGCTATCAAACTACAAGCGGAATTACTCCGGGCCCTGTTAATGGTTGTCACGATGGAGAATTCCTACCTGCGCAGCGAATCAATGGGTAAGTACACAATGCCAGGCCATTGGAGCACGTTAGACAAAAGCCAGAGCTGACGGCCTACGGTACTGCAGGCGCTGTGCTGTGTCATCACTCGGTAATGGTGATGTAGGGCTCAATAGCACGTCAGCAACTAAAACCACATGTCAGCCCGCTATAGCTGAAATCTGCCATTGCTTGAAGATGTCTTATTTGAGATCAAGTGGTAATGTTGCTACTGGCTTTTATAGATCAAACGGTCAACTTCTGTCGCTGGGTAACAGGTACTGACTGGCCTCGAATACGGTCAGCTTTTTGTCAAGACTCAACAGCACGCGGCTGAAAAGACGTGCATCATCTAGAAACATGGCAGAGGACTGAGATAGGCTAGAGCCGGAAAGTCAAAAGGCAGACTACTGTATCGTCTGGCACGTCACTGCACTTATAGCGATTATTTGCTGTATCTGAGACAGGCATAGGCTAGCCTCATCATCAAGACGACACTTGAGGTACCCAAGAAGCTATCGTGAGCCCGCTTCTGTCCCTCCCCGCCCACAGTCACTGCGACTCGGTACCGGACGAAGTAGGTATCCAATACAACCTAGAACCCCGCCTCCCAGTTTCCAGACCCAAACCAGATCCTGACAATTTATCTGTTGATACCCTTGACGTACGTATCCCGCTTCTGCCACCTGTTTCGAGTGTCAAGGACCCCGGCCCATCACAGCTGCACGAAAAAACCACTCATCCTTTCTCATCTCTCTTTTTTTTCTTTCTCGTCTCGTTACTCTCCCTCTCCCCATACATCGTCATAACTCACTGCAAGTTTCAAAACTCGCACCACAACGTCACGATGGGTAAAACACAGCCTAACCTTTTCGCCTTCCGTAACGTCGACGCCCTCGCCCCGGCCCTGCGCTCGTACGTTATTCAGAGCCAAGCCGCCGGTATCGCTCGACACGGTGCTTTCAAGGTCGCTGTTTCAGGCGGTTCGCTCCCCAAGACGCTCGCCCAGGCTCTCCTGGCCCCGTCTTCTGGCCCCAACGATGTCGTCGAGTTCGCCCGCTGGGAAATCTTTTTCGCCGATGAGCGCGCCGTGCCCCTCGACCACGAAGACTCCAACTACGCCCTTCTCAAGAAGGAGCTTCTAGACAAGATTCCCGAGGACCAGAAGCCTACCGTCCACGCCATCAACACCGAGCATCTGAACGACCTGCAGGAGCTCGCCGACCAGTACGAACAGACCCTCGTTGCTAGCTTTGCCAGCCGCGACTCCGTTCGTCTGCCCATTTTCGACCTTCTCCTCCTCGGATGCGGGCCTGACGGCCATACTTGCTCTCTTTTCCCTGGCCATGAGCTCCTACGCGAGACCAATGCCTGGGTTGCTCCCATCGACGATTCCCCCAAGCCTCCTGCGAAGCGCATTACACTTACCCTTCCCGTTGTCAACCATGCTGTTCGCGTCGCATTTGTCGCCACTGGTGGTGGCAAGAAGGACATCATGAAGCAGATCTTCGATACAGATGGTGGCCTTCCTTGCACCCTTGTCAACGAGGGTACGGGCGAGCGCTGCAGCTGGTTCGTCGACGAGCCTGCCGTCGAAGGCGTCAGCTTCCCCCGAAGGGCTTTCCTATGATACCATCATCCAAGCTAGCTTTAATACCAAGCACCTCTACCCAGTTTACGCCGTAGCCTGACTTGCCATTTCATGCAAAACCACGTCAATTGCTGTCGCACGAGGTGGGGTTTGGCATTATGCGAAGATCGCGGGGTACCTGGAAGATGTCTCACGAAACTGGACTATCGGAATCGCCATGAAACAGATCACATTCTCAAATCAACAACGGCCATAGACGGAAAATGCTACTTGGCATCCAAACTTACTCGATAAATCCCCAACTACTATTTATGACTGCTATTTCTATACGACGACATTTCATTTTTGCTGTGGGAACCATTAGAGGGGCGTTCGTTACGAGGTAGGAAACTTCCAAATCATTGCAATACAGATTGCAACCAAAAATCCAAATAAATGTCAACATTCTGCTTGCGAGTTAGAATTGGGGGTCCGAATATTCGATGTCTGAGCTGCGAAATGTCTGTTTGACTTGATGTCCGATCGCTCTATGCAAACACGAACCAAGGAGAAATAGAAGAGCACGTTCTACTTGTCATGGCTTTCTCGTACGACTGCCAATTGACGTGGCCGGAGCGGCTCTGTGCCGGACACAATGAGAAAACAGTCTATTCGTTACATGAAGAAAATGAGTCGCCCGCTACGATGTTGCTGATGTCTGTGTCGCATGCTGCCTTGATATATCTGGTATTTCCAAACCTGCACGCAAACCGTCGTCAACTGGTACTCCGTCTTACACGACTCTCCAAACCGCTCCAGCCCTCGGGGTATCATCTATATCCTCGTCTCGGTTCATCTTCTCAATCCACTCGTCTTCCCGCGACAGCGCATCGCGCTCGATGTCTTCCATTGCATTTAATTCCCTCAACATGCCGTGGACGAGTTCTCGCGATCCTTCCACCATGCGTTGCAGACTGGATCGCTCCATGTTGTCTGCCTCTCCTTGATCATCATGAGCGAAGTCTCCCAGCTGGTCAAGTTGTCTCTTCAAGGTATCCAATCGGCGAACCAAGCCCGTGCATTCGTCTTTCCATGCAGAATCAAGTTCGCCAATGAACAGCACGTCGCTCTCTTGTAGTAAAGCGCCACCCTCGCGTCGTGCCTCTTCAATTTCACACATGCGCTCGACCCATCGCTCAAAGCGCCTTACGACCCTTGCGTATCGGCCCCCAGGTTCCTCCAAAGCCCAGAGACCGTTCATAGCTGAGTCCAGTATCTGTATGCGCTCCTCCAGACCTCCGCCAACGGCCCATTTGCGAAGAGCCAGGACATTGTCCCTCTCTACTTGGGCCTTTTCCTGTTCATCCACCTCTTTGCTGGCAGTAGCAAGGTGTGAGAATCGATCTCCAAGCTTGCGCTGGGCGCTGGCTCTCCACGCAGCGTCTACGGTGGATGCATCTCGGTGTAGGATATGCAACTGCAGTAGCTCAGTCTGCAGCCTGCTTGTCTCGGCGGATGCGGCGACGTTGGCGGGTAGTTTGGACGGTGAGGGAGGCGCAAGGAACGTCGATGTCAGAGGCTTGGGCGCTGAGGATTTGGCGGGCGAGTAGTGCTGCTGAAGTGTTGAGAAGGCCGGTCGAAGGCGAGGAGCAGCACCCGAGGTCTTCTCGCTGTTGGCTGTTGTCGATGAGCGTGTGCGACTTGTTGTTGTAGTGGTAGTGCTGCTAGCCGATGAACCCGACGAAGGCGGTCGCAAGACAGGGGCGTTTTTCAATGCAGTGGCTGTGCTCTTAGCACGGGCATGCGTAGGGGCTGGGGCCTTTCTATTCGCTTGCGACGATCCATCTGCCGAAGTTGGTCTCACCGCTGGTCTCGTCCTCGTAGTTGTTGTTGATGGAGGATATCGAGTATCCTTTTTCGCAGGTTCAGGAGCTGTAGGTTTGGTAGGCTGTCTAACAGAAGACGTTTTCGATAGAGCCGTTGCTCCACTCCTCAATGTCCTCGCATTGCCGGATGTTGTTGCACTTCGTGTCAGAGGCTTTACAGGGAGACGACTCGGCGAGCCATCTGAGGGACTCGGAGTGTTAGTTGTTGTTGTAGTGGTAGAGGCTGGTTTTCGAATTGATCGCGAGCGCTGTAACGCCGACATTATGAACCCCTTCTCCCGCTTTGTCTTGGTCGAGGGATGGTGTGGAATGGGATGTAAACGTTTGTTGTGATGGTTGGAAGCTTGGGGAAATAAATTCAAGGGTCGCTTGGGCTACCGGCACGGTAAGGTAGCTTCCGTTAGCCGGAGCATGGTCAGTGCCAAAGATCCACTAAACAACGGACTCGGGGGAAGCTGGAACGGCTGAGGCGCAACCTCAGCTCATGGAAGCTACTGTAGGAATGCGATTCTTTACCAGAAACTGAGTTGATTTATCTTGGATTATGTAAAATCCTAGTGGGAATGTACCTGTCGATGAAATAATTCTTTTCCCGTGGCTTACCAAGGTAGGAGTTCTCACCAACTATCATGGCATCCATTTGATACAATTAACTTACAGCAATATCCCTCAGTCACGTCCAAACATTACACAACCTAATAGGGCCAAGCAGAGTGTCCCGTTTAACGAAATGAGGCGATCGGATTGCTAGATCGAAAGTTCCTTTCATCTCTGATCTACTAACGCGGTTGTCCTATCTCAGGTACCGCAATATTCCTACTCCTCAGACTGCCGTGACGAAGCAGCAAACATGAATCTCCATCTTCTTCCGTATCGTAAGATCAGACCAACAAAATGGACGATATGTCCTCCTTATATTCCCTTACTCCGCACAAACAGACAGATGCGACGCAGACAATAAGAGTGGTATCGTTCAACTTTCAACAAATAACATCATTCCGCGGTGTCTATGTCGTCCCCCGGCCTTTCCTTCTTGGCCGTCTCATATAATACATATATGCGTGAACCAAACTAATGCTGCGAAAATTCTCAATTCGTGACAAAAGAAAGCGCGTCATAGTGACAGGGGCGAATAACTTGAATATAATATGAAATTGTTGACGACTGCGGAACAAGACAGTCCCAGTGGTGGCGGTGGTGATGTTCGTACTGGTTCAATTATGACGCTAGTCATAGATGTCAACCATACGACGCAGGTCATTGCCACTGCTGTTGAGTTTCTTGAGGCAGTGTTCGCATATTCGTAGATGGCAAAAACTGCAAGTCCATCGATCTTCGATATCCGACTTGTCGCATGTCTGGCAAGTCAAAGGATAATATCTGTTGGTTCGGCGATTCATCATCTTATGGTTGTGATAACAAGCAAAGTGGGATTTCTTGAGTGGTGGTGCCTTGAAGATGGTGCCCTCTGGTATGGGCAACTCAGACTGTTTAGGGAAGTAGGCCGCTCTCGAGTCTGCTTCCTGCAGAATCTTCATCTCGGGATACAAGGTACCATCTCGACCTCTGTATAGGGGCCCTTGGGACTCGGATGCTACCAACCTCGGATCGTGCTCAGCTGTGAATTGCTGGGGCGGAACATTCGACCTCACGGATGAATGCCTTGGTGGGAACCTAGCAGGTACTTCTGCAGGAGGCTGAACTTGATTAACCGCAGTATCGCTGCTTGAAGATCCTTGACTTCCTCTTGAATCTGTGCCTAAAGACGGTGGTGACCCTGCTAGAGGCGATTCGTTCTTAAGTTTTGGTGGTCCCGAGATTGGCTTATCCTCAACCGGACTCGGAAGTTTGGGGGCAGGAAGAGCCTTCCGTGTGATGCTGCCAGAGCTTGTCAATGGTTCCTGGGTTTGTTGTTGAGGAGATATCCGCGGAATATCGTTGGGAAGCTCCGGGGAAACCTGTGCAGTAGGTTCTGGCGAGGAAGCGGGTGACAGAGGCGATACAATTGAGTCAACTATGGGTGTCTTAATATCTTCTTTCTGATATTCGGGTGTAGGGGGACGATGCGCCCCAGGTCGTGATGTCGGAGAAGACTTGCCAGTGTCACCGGACGATTTCCCCCTGCGATGAAGGTGGAGCTTGTCCTTAAGACGGTTGAGCTTCGAGCTATTCAGACCCATTGTTGGAGTCTCGGGTACCTGCTCAGAAACTTGCGTCTGCCGGAGGTCCTGGCCAGCAGGAGCTGTTGGTTTAATGCTCCCAGGCTGCCAGTTCGGTATTGTGGATATCTTGAGCCCGGCTGAAGGAGGCTGTTGGGCCTGTGGTGGTGCGACACCGGACTGCGCTGCAGCGGTCGATCCGTGGCTGGAAACAAGCTTCAGATCGGGGAGTTCGAGGCTCCGCTCAACCCTTGAAGACCGACGGCGCCAAAGTTGAGGCTGTTGTGACTGTTGTGATTGCGGCGACGAAGAGTTCAGCTCAGGTAGCTTATTCTCTGGGACTGGTTTCCGAATCGGAGCGGGAGATGCTGGAAGATGATATTTAGTGCCTTTAGAAGAAAGAGGTGATGGTCGAGTATTGTTGACGGGTAACTTAGGAGCATCATATTGTTGCTGCTGGGGCTCCGGTTGTTGCTGCTGGTGCTGGGTGGAGGCACTAATAAACGTGCCAGTCTTTGTGTTGGCTGGTGGAGCTTGGTGGTTCGGCGATGGATTTGCCTCACTCTGATAAGTACTGCTTTTAGCTTCGTAGGGAGACCTGACTGAAGATTCGCGAGAGGAGTGTGAATAGGCCGACAGGATGCTCGAGAACGAGTCTGTAGGTGACGGAGGTGAAGGGGGTGATAACTGCTGCGGAAGGTTTTGAGGTGGTGGTGGGTTCGCAGACAGCTTCCCAATGGGCCGGCGTGGAATAGCCATTTTCGGCGGACCAGACGGAGAAGTATTATCTGCAAGCAGATGCAACGGCGGCAGTAATGGAGGCAATGGTTTCGCGTTGGCTATACTAGTCGAACGCGGCGGTGGAGGAGGAAGCTCTTTTGCGGATGGTAGACGAGGGGAAGCTTCTTCATAATAGTCGTCATAAAAGCTTGGGTCGTCAGGACCTGGGATATCCGGAAGAGCTTTAGACCAGCGGGAGGAGCCTGTTTTAGGCGGTTGCAGAGAGTTTGAGCTCAACATGGTAGCCATCGCGAAACGAAAGATGTCGTGTCAAGCACGAGAACAGACGGTGTAAGGGGATGCTGTCAAACTTGAAGCAGGTTGATACAAGTGAAACCGGGGACGCGACAGTAGAGTAATGCAAAAAAAGGCTGGCAAAGCGTGCGAAATGCCGGGCCCTGGAAACTTTTTGATAATATGGAAGGGATCACAGGAAGGCCACCCTTGGAGGGAGCATCCAGACAGATTCAAGTGGGGGGAAGGGAGAGAGCAAGAGAGACAGGTGAAACCGGAAGAGAATGGACCTTGGGGTTGATATTGGACCAAGTGGGACGAGTTTTGAGTGAGAATTCACTAAGCAATTTGCGCGTGTGAGAAGTGGATGATACAATGAAAGAAGTGAAACAATAGGTGTTGTGCTGATTCCGGTGACAGCAAGAGGATGAAGAACGAACAAGAATGGAAAGAATCCAGTATCGTCGACGAAGAAACAATGGAAGTAAACAAGCAGGAAAGAGTGATGGGAGGAGGCGAAAAGAATAAACCAAAGGGAAGGAGGCCTCGAGTCGATCCAACCCAACTTTGTTCTTGGTCCTGTCTTGGTATTCTGTCCTGCCTTGTTTACGTTTACGTTTACCGTCTGTCTCTGCGAGTCTAGGGTTTCATCGAGAAACTCACCAACGCCGGGCAGGTAATCTCGGGACCAAGCCGTTGGGACTTGCGCAAAGCAAGTAAAAGGTAAAAGGCATGTACAGTAACTTGCTCTTGCCTCGGGATGGGCGGAGGGGTGGCTTAGAGTGGCTTGCGCAGGCTCTTTGGCCGCCTGTGAATGGGCCATCAGGGGGGGCGAGTGCATTGCTGGCTGTGGCTCGTCGAGTTCTGGTACATAGCACCCGCAAGCAGGGGACTTTCTGAAACAACCAGTATATTGGATTTCCATCTAGTATTGAGCGGGGAGCCTGGGTTTACTGCAGCTGAATCCACGTCACTACCTACAGTGCTACCCCTGCATTGAATAAACTCCGTGGGCGTCTGGTATTCAATCCGGATAAAAATGTCAATCAAATGATCTTACGGGAATTCAATTTCAATGCCATGATTTATTTCAACGGTTGACTTGCTTAAGGATAAATGGCTTATGTTTGTGCTACCGCAGTGAATCTTTACGAGTTACTCTCAGACTGTAATACCAATAAGCTCAAGGTGAACGGATACCTACATAGTACATCTTTTCCTCGTGGCCCTCTCGTAATATGCACGCATTTGCTTTTCCCCTTCACCTCGTCTCACCGCATGCTTGAGTAGCACAGCAAAGGTACAGCATCCAAATGTCTTTGGTCTTCCATGTTTACTTAAACGAACCTCTCTATAAACACTTTCACGTTACAACAAAACAAAACCGCCACTGTTCAATGACCCGAAGGTTGCATCAACCCTTGCTACAGATCGTCCAACTCAACTAAACGCGTCACGTCTGGGGCGATCGATCCTCCAGCGTCCATGCATCTCCACATGTAATTACAGTCTGCAGAACGACACGCTCCACCCCCGTTGATCCCGTAATGCAATGTTCGGAAGCATCATGTAGGCCATGGACTTGGACAGAGGCACGGGCACGGGCATGAGTGTCTCTGCTCCATGACGCGTTGCGTATTGCTCAACGTAAGTCTCAAAGATTCTAACCCGGATTCGTCTCGGGTCCGTTTATCTTGGAGACTTGGCAGATCAACGACAACCCTTGTCTTGTCAAAATTGGCCGAATGTTCCATGTTTCAGATTAATCCCATGACGAACACGACCAGGCACTGCTCTCGAGCCGTACAGCAAGGCTGCTTCGATGACTCGAAATGCATAAAATGTGATAAAGAAATCAATGCGTCGTCTTACTGTACCCAATCTTGGACTATTCCACGCCAATCACGGCCAGCCTCGTTGATTCCGTTTCCACACGTGGTAGGGGAATGAGAAAAGACTAGTCATACTGTCATTCGTGAATCTCCTTATCGAATCGCCATAACTAACCATATGATTGATCAATGGCGCATCCAAGTGTGGAACGCTCGGTTGGCTGACGTTAACCTATTTTTCGTCTGAAGAAGAATCTTGAGTCTCCCCACGCAGCTTGTAGCAAGAAAAGACCAGAGTTCAAGGTACCGTGTTGGAAGTTGAATCGTCCAGTGTCTACCAAAGATGAATTACACGTAACACTCGAATGGGCGGCCGTTCCGATCTCAGATATAGTTTTTATCCACTGAATAGCTTTCATCATCTCTGTTACACGGCCTTTTCTACCCGAATGGCACAATCTTGCCGGTTGGCCCATATGATGGCTGCTCGAGTCTGACTCTGACTGACCATCAGATGCAGCCCGTAAGCAAGAGTCAATCTCTCAAAAAGAGTATTAACACACCTGTCACCTCTGAGTATTCTTTCACTCTTGCGGTTCTCCTTATCTTTTCTTATATGTCGGATCTCTTGGTCGTCAATCACAACGAAAGCCTGAATCCGAAGCGAGAATACTGTTCTCCTCCGAACCCTCGTTCTCCTTAATCACGCCCAGAATAGAAAGATGCCCGCTAATTCGACCTCGCATGAGCCATCTGAGGCTTCACCTCTTCTGAGAGATAACGATGGTGATGGTACCAATGGGGGCGATATTGAAAATGGCCAAGTTGCTGGCGACGATGCCCTCACATCACTGTACACCACCAAGAAGTTGAACCTGCTTCTTGGAGCTGTCGGTATTGGCGTATGTATCATCCTCGAGGTTCTAACAGTCAGATGAACTTTACACTTACAGAGGTTTATAGGTCTATCTGGCTGCTGCTGATCAACTTTTGACAGTTGCAACTTACGGTCGGATTGGCAGCGAACTCAATGCCCTTAACAGCACCAGCTGGATTGCCACCGCGTAGGACAACCAATAGTTATAGCAAACAAGTATGAGCCCAAACTAATGCTTCACCAGGTACTTCCTAACCCTCACAAGCTGCCAGCCCCTCTATGGCAGGCTCAGTGATATTTTCGGCCGCAAGGCATGTCTACTCTTTGCCTACACCATTTTTGCTCTTGGATGTTTTGGCTGTGGTATCTCCCAGTCAATGGCCCAGCTCTGTGTTGCGCGTGCCGTGGCGGGCATGGGTGGAGGAGCCATGAACTCAGTGGTCGCTATCTTACTGAGCGATCTTGTGCCGTTGAAGGACCGTGGCGTGTGGCAGGGAAAGGTTAGTATCCTCTACTTTGCCGGGACTGCCACTGGAGCTCCTCTGGGAGGAGTGTTGGCTGATTCGGTCGGTTGGCGATGGTGAGTTTTTTTGGGTTGTCATGCTAAACTTCCCAACTGACACTGCTTCTTAGGTCGTTCCTTGGTCAGGTTCCGCTGTGCTTTGTTGCTTTCATAGCTGTTTACTTCATCCTCGATCTTCCATCTCCTGAACAAGACCGTTGGCTCGACAAGGTGCGCAAGGTTGATTTCCTCGGCGCCTTCATCCTCGTGGCCGCTGTGGTCGCCCTCCTCGCTGGCCTAGATTTCGGCTCCAACTTTGGTTGGTCGCATATCGTCACCGTTGTCTCTCTATCAGTGACGCCAGTTCTGTTTGGGATTTTCGTCTTGGTCGAAGTCAGGTTTGCTTCTCATCCATTCGCTCCTGGTCACATCATCTTTGATCGAGACCTCTTTATCTGCTATCTGGTCAACTTCTTTTCAACGGCGGGAATGACGTCGGCCATCTTCTTCATGCCCCTTTTCCTACAGGCTGTTCAAGGTCTGAACGCTACTGAGAGCGGTACGCTACTTGTTCCAGGCATGATCTCTGCTGTCGTATCCTCGATCTTGGGTGGGTGGATTATCAAGCGAACCGAAAAGTTTTACGTCCTTACGGTGTCTGCATATGCCCTGGTTCTCGTCTCAGTCCTGCCCGTGCTACTGGCGGTCTGGCTCCGATCGACCCTCGGAGAAGTCATCGGCCTTACTATCCTGTGTTCTGGATCTGGCTCTGGTATGTGAAGGAGCCCTAATACCTTGCCAAGTCAAGCTGCTAACTACTGTTAGCTTTTGTAGCAACCCTCATCGGTCTCCTCGCCAATGCTACAGTCGAAGACACAGCTGTTGTCGTAGCATGCTCTTATCTCTTCCGATCTCTCGGTTCCAGCATTGGCGTCAGCACTGGATCTGCCGTCCTTCAACAGGTTCTCCGAACTCAGCTGGCAGCTCGGCTTCCTGATGGGGATGAAGCTCGTGAGATTGAGGAAAGGGTACGGCAGAGTCTTGACTATATCAAGGAACTGCCGCCTCAACTCGCTGACCAGGTTCGGTCGAGTTACCAGATCGCCATAATTGGAGCACTTGTCTCGACCACTATCTACCTTTTGATATCATTCTTAATGTCGTTTTGGATAAAGGAGAAGCCTCTCAAGCGATAAGTGAGGTTCGGAAAGGCGTTTTATCATAACTAGTCAACATCAATTAGAACGTCATGAGTAGCAAAACTGGCCGACTACCTTATCCGCCATGTCGTTGACCTGATGCCGCTTTTCAAGGTGGGGTTAGCTTGCCGCTCCCTAATGCAAGGGACACATGTGGACCCCGCCGATCGATCTCCACACTCACTGCACCCTCCGCATTCTCCTCACTTCTTCAACTTCAACACTGGGCCTGGCTCCTCGATCACCAAAACTAGGGAGTGTTGTTGACTCAATATCAACTTCTGCATGGTATGTCAAGGGAGATCACACGTTTTTCCGAAATGTTGCAGAAAAGCCCCCTTGGTGTACAACCTATGAGCTTCATGGAAGGGCTTCGAAGTGCTTCGCTTGGTCGTTGCACTTCACATGATCACTATCTCTGACCACAGCTCGATACCTATCAGCGGTACGGAAGATTTCTGGTATCTCTTGTCACTTGATACTCCTGGACACCCCTCAAACAACTAGTTAGATCTTCTGTAGGACAAATGCATGGTCCAACACAGTGAGCTCCTTCGAGAGTTGCTTCTTGTACGCCACTTATGTCCCATGTCTACACTTATATGTTCCTTGAACTATCTGTGGGTGTCTGAATTGCCGGCATAGTATCGATTTACCCTGGGCTCTTCATGGGCAAACTAGTGTCATCTGTTCCTGAGCTCTTCCTTGAGCTACTCAGTGCTTGTATCTCCCTGTAATCATAATTACAACTCTGTTCCCATCCCTCCTGTGAAACGGCAGTCTATTCCGATATCTGAACCTCACGTTCGGTTCATCGCGTATCGTCAGTTCTGTTAATGAATGAATATTGACGACTGTGGAGATCATATGTATAGCTCGAAGAACTACGAGTAATAGAGTAACTGACATTGAAGTGGCTCTTTTCATCTCTGCAACACGATAGGCAGTATACAATGGAAGTTCTTAATGAACCTGGCTGCCATGCAGTGTTGAGACTATCGGTTAAAACCACTCTAATCTACTTGCTGTACGGCACATGAAGACCAGATTCTACGAACAATCGACCTGGCGGTTGTTGCTAGGTTTTCTTGTGTTATATGCTTACCTATTCTGCGACTTTCGAAGAGCTTACTAGTGACTTGAGCTATGAGAAGGTCGCTATGTTGTCACGACGCAGCTTGCAAAGGGAAGACTGCTGATATGAATGAGGTTACTTGATGATCACCATAACAAAATATACCTTCTTGACCAACGGAGGGACTACCAACCATAGGACTTACGCCACGAGATCTATCAAAACACTATTTAGTGGTCAACGTGTTTAATGTAGTCAATCCAAAATCTACCATTGATCATTGTAAAATTATCGTTAACATTTAATCAACAAGGCTGCTCGGAATCCCCCATAACGCCATTCCTCCCGTGGGTATATATACAGCCGTACAGAGATGCCGGCTAGATAGCCTTGTTCTCGCGTCAGTCCCTTCAAATTTTCCTATCGATGTGCTCCTCTCATACTATGTCCTTATTCACGCTGCCATCTTGGTTCTGACAAATCGGCTTCCTGGGGAACGGCTGGACCATCCGTGCTCTCGCGAGGAGTGTTGCCCAACAGAGCTTCGCGGTCCTTCCTCTCCTTTTCCAACTTAGACTCCTTGCCAGCTGGCGTGTCGTCGTCCTCTTCGGGAACAGCTACCAGGCCTCGGTCGCTGGTCCAGCTCGCAGCTCGGCCGCTGCTGGCTCCTCTTGGCCGGGTAGGTGCAAGTGTCGTGCCGGATTCTTGAGGCTCGCCTTGAGCTCCAACGTAGCTAAAATCTCCACTGCCAACGCGGTCCTTGGTGACGGAGCCACGTCGGGCTACGTAGTCGTCGAACTGGGTGTCTCGCTTATGTGTGTACACGCTGGGTGTTCGCTGGACGGTGCCCATTTCAACGGACTCACGCTTGGAGATGATGCTGGCTCGGGACGATGCAGAAGAGAAGCGATTGTCGGTGGACTGTCGGGCGTATGAAGTTTCGCGCTCAACATCGTCGTTGAAGCCATAGGGCTTGACGTTGACGGGGTGGGTATAGTCGTCGTAGGCGGAAAGGCGACGGTATCTCCGCACGGAGTGGAAGACCAGGACGAGCGAGGCGATGCTGCGGTAGCGGTCAGCACAGCTTCTGGTTAATGTTCGTAACAAGGGAAAGAAACTTACATAAATGCGCAGTCCAATCCAAGAGCTACAAGGGAGTAGTGCTTGTCGTGCTTCTCGATGTAGACGACAATATCGAGAGCGAGAGTGGAAACTGCACACGTCAACTTGATAACGTGTGTAAAGAGCATGGTCCATGGCGTCAGGGCCTCTGCAAAATATTTGGCGATTTCGACGAAACTGCACAGAGATGCGACGAACCAGAGAGCTACGTTGGTAGCCTCCCATCTATCCATGTGTCAGTAAACCAACCCAATATGGCTACTTTATAGGTTGAGTAAACCAAACCAAACTTACACAATCTCAACCGCAGGATCGTCGTTCTTCTTGTTGCCGTCTCTGTTCACCTTCATGCTGTCGCCCAGTCTGTAGGCGAAAAGGCCCATCATGGCCATGCTCAGGCCGAGCTGGAGGACCCAGGTGGGGATGAGAACCATGGCGCGCCATTTTGCGCGGTCGAACTGTGCCTGAGCACGGTGGTTTCCGTTGATGAACATGTCTTTTTTTCTTCTCTTTTTTCTCTTCTTTTGGTGGTTGTGTTTGTGTTACGGTATGTGGTTCTCTCTGTGGTGTCTGATGGGTGAACCCAAGCCCCACCCAACTCGATGGTGCTGTTATCCGTCTCTTCCCAGAGTCTTTGTGTTCAATGGTGATCGCTTCTCATACAGGTATTTTTGTCGTAAATATGTGCTCAGCGATCACTGTTATAAGACTGCTGTGGTGTCCAGTTGTCGTCGTGCTGTTTCGCCGTCCTGCGTACGTTATTCTAAACGAAACCTCGAGGTTCCTTGATTGTCGAAGAACCATTCAGCCCATCTGCACCTCTCCTCGCAGAAGGGGGGGGAGGCCAGCCTTTTTATTCATCTACAGTAAGTTACAGGACAGGTCCACGGACTATGCCGCCATGCCGTGCAGCACACAACAACAGTATTTTTGCACTCTGACTGCCCGTCCCCGCAACCAAAGTCAGCCCTCTCAGGATATCTATGGGGCCAGGGCCCAGGGCCTAGGGATGATGAGCCACCGCCTCCACTATCGTGCAGTTTCCAGTGACGCTTGGCTGGGAGTTGGGCTTAGTGCTGATGGGGGGAGGGCTGCGGCTGAGAGGAGAGCTTTGCTGACGCGTGACGGTGGACAAGCCGACAGCTCAGAGCAAGAAGGACTTTGTAAACCCAAATCAGGGCTGTTTCTGTTAACTTGCTGAACAGACTTGGTTCTTTTGGGGGATTGTTTTTGCTCTTTCTTCAGAGTCGAGTCGAGTTACACAGACTCAACAGGCCAGACTCAGCCACTGCTTCAGCTGGGCTTCAGCTGCAAAATGGACTTAACCGGTGAGCCGGCCAGGCCCAAACTCAACGGCTCCTACGGGGTACGGGACATTTGAAGGATGGTGACAGGATTTGACGCCAGGTTGCGCAGCGCTCTAGGCCCTGAAAAGAGGCATTTTTTGGCGCCCATCCAGTCATCCTAGGTCATCCCATCGCCTCGGGTCCCCAACCCGGTCAAATTCCATCTGGATCTCGAAAGCGGCAAGGCTGATTCTGGGTTTCATCGAGCCACTCTCCACATTAGCCCTGCATGTATGTGTGTAAATAGTAGCAGACGGGGATGAACCCTCATGGCTTGCTCCAGACGTTAGGAGAAATCATAACGCCAGACTCGCCCAGAGCAACGCCTCGTTCATACTTCCAAGATTCGAGTGAAAGAAAGAGGTGGCGGTAGCTCCCGAGTGGGGGCCGAGAACTGGGATGTCATTCATAGAGAAGAGCGAGGAGGTTGGTCAACGTCCACTCCCTACACCGTAGGTCTTAGATCCAAAGAATGAGATCATGAGTTGCTGAGAATAGACGTCTTTCCCCTCGTTGTCAGTCGTCAACATCCAGGAATATCCTCTCAGCTGCCTCGAACTCTGCACGTTTGAGCAAACTGCGCCTCGATCCCCTGTGCCAACGAGATGCTCTATTCTAGCCATGACGACGTAGTCTAGTCGTTCAACGGTTGCACGCCCAGGTACCAAGCAGCTTTTTGGCCACAGAGCATCAGTAACAGGTAGACGTCAGAGGCAGTCCAATGGCATCTTGTTTGTGACATGGGGTAGTCTTATAAATTAGGGAGCTAGCCCGGGGCCCGCAAGGCTGATTGGGAGGGTTGATGATACCGTGCGTCGTAGAGGATGGCTTTGAAGGTCATGACTTACGGAGTAGTTAATTGCCCTGAAGCGACGAAATATCCATCCATTCTGGGTATCCATTGCGGTCTACTCTGGCCCCCACTTCATACATTCTCGGATTAGAGCATGATAGAGCAGCTCGCACAGGGTGCTGTCCCCACTGGAAGAGGCAATAATATCAAACATGGAGTACATACGTAGCTATGGCGATGCATGCATCAGAGGCATGAATAGAGTGCTCTGGTATTTAGCCTCAATCTCACATGCTTCTTATTAATGTCGCAATTGGGTGTTAACTTTAGAGATGACTGCGTCTGAACATGGTCACTTAACATGGTATTATGGTTGTGATTCCACGGAGGCTCAGCCCTACGACGTGAGCGGTCTTTCCATTTCTCGAACATTACATCCTATTCTGTACAGGCCATCCATCAACTGAAGCTGTCGTTGTCGTTGTCATTGTCAGGAGGAGCCCTCAGCCACCAGACTTTTCCTCCTTCAAACAGGCAACCGTCTATCCATTCATTACGAGGGCCCCCCGACTCATAGCAGCTGCTCTAATTATTGCTTCTGTGCAAGAGCTCGCTTCTTGTTCTCGAGATCTCGCTTCTTGGCGGGCTGGAAGACCTCGGCGGAGTCGAAGGCGACAACCGTTCCCTCAGAATTCGTCATGGCGGGAACATTGACGTCAACTCGTCGGACTGGGAGATGTTGTCAGATTGAGGTGACTTGCTTAAGCGTGCTATTTACTTACCAAGGCCGGCTGAGGCGGCAGAGACGAGGGCGACAACGGTGAAGATAGAGAAACGCATCTTGAATGATTGGATTGGAGGTGAGTGATCGGAGATTACTTATTGATGGTAAAATGGATTGAGTGGGAAACAGCAATTAAGATGTCGACCGGCGACAAGAATGTAGAGTTGAATGAAAGTTGAAGAGATCACGACTTAGTTGAGATGTCCTGAACAAAAACTTCTGACCTGGCAGGAAAGACAGAACTATTTGTACCAGAGCACAGCTGGTAAACTACATCATCCCAATCCTGTATCAATCTGGTTATGTCTACGAGCTTACGAATCTCGAGACACTGGTGATAGCCATGAGACGTGTTTGAGAAAATCGCGTCCCGGCATTAACATTAGGCTGTCAATCAGGCTCGGATCTCCCAGCAACCGTGGAAATGCACACGTCAACATTTCTACTGCAAGCACAAAAGATTCGAGCATCGAGCATCGAGGTTCAATTACAGTGCGTGGCTGAAACGTGGTAGCTGATCAAACCGGCGGCAGGTCACCATCCGGTTGCAAGATGAGACTTGGCTTTGTATCAAACTTCCCCACGATTCCTGGACGAGGGGGGTTTTGCTAGGTACATGATTCATCCGATCGAGAGTTTATCTTCCCAAAGCTACGGGGACCGATCATGGGGTGCCGCAGGCCTGAACTACCGTAGAGCTTCGCTTTAGAGGATAATGAGCAAAGCTTCCTCTTCTAAAATACATTTCTAACGTTGGCCAAGAGGATGCTTTAAGCTTGATTCGGTCGTTGGAGCTTCGCGAGCTTCGCAAGCTTCTCTCTGTGCAACAATAACTCAACTCTAGCGCCCCCTAAACCCCACACTCATGACTCTGTTGGTTGAATTGTATTGGTGCTTCCATTTTTGTTTATCGCCGGTATCCGCAGAGTCCCACTGCCCTCTACTACGTAACCTCTCCTCTCGTCCCTTCTCTCTTTCCAGTTCCTTTACGTCTGACAATCTCTACATGTTTATGCTCTTGTTGGGAGGCATAATCTCTCGTTGCTTTTGCTTGTCTTTGCAATCGGCATATTTCTACCAAGTCTGCTGAACATTTCCAGTCCATACTCCATAGTACAGTTACTCTTTCGTCCCGATGGCTACCAGAGAGCACTGCCTCGTATGCTTTGAGACCCTTGACGCTCACCTCAACCGTCGAAAGGCCCTGACTCTGGAAGAAATCTATGAATTATCCGCCCCTGTTTCAGAGTCAGAGCCCGCCGCTCCCAAGGCCCTCAACGATCCCAGTCTACAACATCTCGTACCTGACGCCAGCGCCTCATCGTCCTCCTCTTCCACCTCGCTTGCCGCTTCAACACCCGCTACAAGCACCTCTTCTCTACCCATGCCCCCCAGCTCCGCCCCGTTGTTCGTAACATGGAACACCATGGAAGATGGCGAGCCCATGCTTCGCGGATGCATCGGCACCTTTGAAGCACTGGATCTCGACGAAGGCATCGCCGAGTACGCTCTCATCTCCGCCCTCCACGACACGCGCTTCTCCCGCATCAGCAAGTCCGAGCTGCCCACGCTGCAGGTCGCAGTCACGCTGCTGACCGACTTTGAAGAGGTCGATGACGCTTTCGACTGGGAGGTCGGCGTCCACGGCATCCGCCTTTCATTCCACGACCGCGGCCGCCGGTACGGCTCCACGTACCTCCCGGACGTTGCCGCCGAACAGGGCTGGACCAAGGACGAGGCGCTCTATAGTCTCACCCGCAAGGCCGGGTGGACTGGCAGCAGGGGACGCTGGGAGCAGTTGGATCTCAAGGTCACGCGCTACCAGGGCAAGAAGACGACTCTGGAATATGCCGAGTACAAGCAGTGGCGGGAGACGATTGAGGTGTGAGAAGGCAGTTAGAGAGGGTAAGATGATGCTTCTAGACATAGAGGCCCGGCGTTTATGGCGATACAAGGGTAATTCCCTTGATGACGTTTTTTTCTTCTTTTTTTTTCTTTTCTTGCTCAAGAGGTAGAGCTGGGTTTGTAAACACTCTCATATGTCAGCTACAGACAATAAACCTCAAGATTGATTTATACTCGCAGGGTTGACTTCAGTATTACAATAAGCAAATCGCTTCCGCACAATTACGTCACTATCTAAGTTATACAACTTCACCCGTGGCATCGCTGCAAACTACCACGAAAGGGCAGCACAAACTGATTCAATGTCCAGTGTCGTTCAGACACATCTTCAATCCAGTACACTAATAGTACTTAGTCTATAAACATGACCTGCCCGTGAAACGGAAGCAGCAAAAAAGTGTGTCAAAGATGTATAATGACAACCCATTCCCTAGGTGTACAAAACAAAAAGAACAATGTGCAGATATGTCTCCGTGATGACAGATGGTTCGGGTTCTCTTTTTCCCGCCCAGAACAAAGCGCATCGTCTGCAAAAACCCATTCCCAGACGCCGAGGTATCCCTGGTATATAATGATTTTGAAGCCTTTAAACATCCCTCCCAACAACGGCGACCCATGCAACCTTTCCCACCCATCCCCGTGTTTTTGTACTCGTCTCCAACATCGGCTATATCACTGGTCTTGTTCACCAGCACCGCAGACTCTTCCAGAAACCGGTATCCTTCTTGACCCCGACATGATCACTCTCGAAATTCGGCCCTCGCACTCCTACACCACGCTTCTCATTATCGCTATCAGTCGGTAGAGGCGTAAGCGGCTTCGTCATACCGCGAGCATTATTTCCTGCGTCAGAACCCGTATCGCCAAGTCGTCGGGCCTCAACCACGCGGCGCACGACAAGCGCGAAGGTCTCCTCGATGTTGACCTCCAGCCGCGCACTGGTCTCCATGAAACCACAGCCGCGCTTTCGCGCCCACTCGAGACCCTGGGCTGCAGGAACCTGTCTGCTCTCTTGCAGATCGCACTTGTTGCCGGCGACGAGCTTGACTGGGGGGACGGTGCGGGAACGGGTGTCGTGGCCAGAGCGCAGACCGGCGCGGCGTGCGCGATCGGCGTTGTCGAGACGTGTTTCGGCCTCCATGTCGATAAGCTCGTTAAAGTGCTCGAGGGCGTCGAGGGAGTCTTTGGATGTGATGTCATAGACGAGCAGAAAAGCGTCTGCGCCGAGGTTGGAGGACGCCCACATGCCGCGGTATTCCTCCTGGCCAGCCGTGTCGGTTAGGGAAAGGTGATAGGTGACGCCGTCGATGCGGCGCGTGACGCTGTACGAGTCCTCTATGGTCGGGTCATAGTCTGAAGTCCATTGCGAGCGGACGAGGCGCAGTGTGATGGAAGACTTTCCGCATCCGCCGTCGCCGCAGATGGTGATGGATATAGGGACTGGTGTTTGTGTCGGGGCCGTCATTATGAAGGCGCTGTGTGTCGTATACGAAACGAGTGCGAGTGTGTTGTGGAAAGAGAAAGGTTGTAAAGTGCTGTGGTTGCGCAGCTCGAGCTGTTGGGCGATCGCAACAGCCACGGAAACGCTCCGCTTGTGGGGGAAATTAGAGGGAGTTCTAGAAGTTGCCCAGAAACAGGCGCGTTGGCAAGGCAGGCGTGTTGTAGTGCAGTTTAGCGAGTGCTAGCTTTGTATTGAAGTGTTGGGTCGACCTTGTATGTCCGAGTGGGAGATTGTTGGTTGGCGATTGACGTAGTAGAATCTCGTATCGTTAGGGATCGTGGCAGTCGTATCTCGTCGCAAGCAGTTGCTTTTGCAGCGAAGGCGTGTATACTTGTATAAGATATAGGGTGAATGAGAGTAAGGATCTGTGGTGTAACGTAATGCTGCAATGTAATGTGATGTGACGTGATAATATATATTTTCTAAGGGGGGGGTCCGAGTTTCTGGCCAGATGACGACAATTACAATTGGAAATATATGTAATGCTCTGTTCAGCTCTGTTCAGGATAGGTAGAGAAAGAGGGGCTCTTTTTTTCTGAGACAGCCCAGTTCAGGATGA
The DNA here is from genome assembly GCA_012977755.1 of Fusarium nurragi. Classification (NCBI taxonomy): domain Eukaryota; kingdom Fungi; phylum Ascomycota; class Sordariomycetes; order Hypocreales; family Nectriaceae; genus Fusarium; species Fusarium nurragi. Next base: position 344 of record JAALXI010000289.1, on the reverse strand, counting down.
GAAAAATATGACGAATGGATCGATTGATATGTATAAGCTGCCGCAGAAGCAAACAATTGCTGTTCTCCCTTCTTATCGCCTTTTTTCTTTTGTCTTTTGTCTTTGGTAGACAAGTCTGCTGACTCTTTTTTGTCTGAAGCAGAGGTTGTAATAACTGACGGCAGTGAAAGGAGTGACACGGCGCAATCAAGAGGTGGGATATCAGTAGATAGATAGACAAACAGGAAAGAAGCAGGAATAAAGGGAAAAGAAAACAAAGAGGTTGAGTTTGCCTTTTTCTTTTTCTCTTTCTTTTTTTTCTGCCGTTCTTTTGCTTTTGCTTTTTCTTTCTTTCTTTTTTCTTC